>PVIU01010730.1:0-68498 GCA_004026605.1 Ondatra zibethicus | reverse complement strand
TAGGCCAGGAGGGATGGGGGTGGGCCTTGGACTTCCAACAGGGCAGGGCACCATGCCCTCTTTCAAGGAAGAAGGGGGAGGAAGGAGGGGTGGGGGGTAGTGGGAGGGGACCGGGAGAAGGGGAAGAAAGGAAAAAAAATTTTTTTTTATCTTTAATTATGTTCTTGAATGGAAAAAATAAAACAAAACAATGTATGGGAAAAAAAAAAAGAACTCTGCTTTGTGTGGAGTATTTCTGTAAACAGAACACTTCCCTGAAAATAATTTTATAAGACAAATGACGGTGTCAACAAAAGTTGTTTTTTCAATCTTGGAGCTATTGGTAGGGCTCTTGCTTAGCGTCCCTAGATTTAATCCTCATGTCTGCAGAGGCCAGGCAGTGTGCACACCTGTAATCCCAGCACCGGGGAAGTGGAGACGGGAGGATCAGGAGTACACGGTCATCTTCAGCTATCAGGCTACTTAGTGTTTGTTTATAAACAAACATGGTGTTGTGGAGGATGACTCAGCAATTAAGAGCATGTAAACTGAAGTGGAGTTTTTCTTGTGTCACAACCACCCAGTCTCAAACACACAGATACTTATATTAATTACAAAATATTTGGCCTATAGCTCAGGCTTATTATTAACTAGCTCTTACAACTTAAATTTAACCATTTCTATTCATCTATATTTTGCCGCATGGCTCATGGCTTTACCTGTTCTCTAGCATCTTTCTTCCCTGGCAGCTGGCTGACTCACCTCTCTCTGGCTCTGCCCTTATTCCTCTCTGTATTTTCAGTTTGTCTTTCCTGCCTAGCCTTATTTTGCCTTGCTATAGGCCAAATCAGTTCTATTATCAACCAATGAGAGTAATACACATTCACAGCATACAGAATGATTGCCCCCCACCCCGCAAGAACACTTACTGTTCTATCATGAGGAACAGGGTTCAGATCCTAGCACCCATATTAAAGGGCTCATAAGCACTATACCTCTAGGTAATCCAGTGCCCTTTCTAGCTTCCACAGGCATCCATGTACACACACACACACACACACACCTCACATCTTTAAAAACAAAAGTTGAGAGTCAGGAGTGGTGGCATGGGCATTCAATCCCAGCATTCAGGAGGCAAAAGCAGTTGGATCTCTGAGGTCCAGATTGGCACATGCTACTTTAGTGAGACCTAATCAAATTAAGATTGAGGAAACAAATAATATTTGTTGATCCATTGAAAGCACATAGCTCACAGCTGTAGGCCCTGCAGAGCAGGTATAAGACTGCCTGAAGCCCCCGACCCCACCCAGGGTGGGCAATGGAGGACAAGTGGTCTCCCAGGTTGGGGCAGACAGATATGAAGCCTGTACAGGTATTAGGGCAAACAGCTGAAGGAACATTTTCTGTTGCAATGGGGACCAGGGTCTGGAACAACCTTGTAAAGTCAAGCCAGCAAGATTTAGGGTTAGGGTCTCAAAACAAAGACCCCTTGAAGCCAGAATTCAGGAAGGATCCCAGAGGGCTGGACTCAGCAGTGGCCCCTAGGCTGGGCCTCCCCACAGGCTTCCTCAGGGTATCAGCCATGGCCGCAGGGGATCAATCCAAGCAGGAGGCTGCTGGGCCACAGCTGGATGCTGCTGTCTGCACAGTTAGTGGAGAACAAACCCAAGCAAATACCTGCAATATTGAGAGCTTTCAGATGCCCATGTTTTATTCATACCCATTAACATGGGGTCTGCAAGCCCCCGGAGTCTGAAGGAAATGAGAAAATCACAGAATGTCAGTGCTATAAGAGGCCTGGGGAGTGATCTAATCCAGGCCTTCTTTTAGCCAGGAGGAAATTGAGGCCCACAGAGGGAGGTGGCCTGAGGCTGCCCACAGACAAAGAGCCAGGTTAGGCCTGGGGGGGTCTCGTGTTCACCAGTTTTGGCTTCATCCCTGCTTCCCTCCATCCATTCCTCCTTCCTTCCTCCCTCCTGCTCTCCCTCCCTTCCTCCTCCTTCCCTACCTTCCTCCCTCCTTTCCTTTCGTTTCCATTCCTTTCCTTTCTTTTCCTCTCTCCAGTCCTTCTTTTTCTCACTCCCTCTCTTTTTTACTTTCCCTTCCCTCCTCCCTCCCTCCCTCCCTTTCTTCATCTTTTCCTCTTTCTTCTCTCCTTCTTCCCCCATCTTCCTTCCTTTTCCCCTCCCTTTCTCTTCTCCCTTTCTTTTTCCTCCTCTCCCTCCTGCCTCCCTCCTTCCTTTCCTTCCCACTTGCTTCTTGTCCTCAGCTCCTTTCTGAGCCAGCAGCCTATTGCTGAGGCTCCCCAAGTCTCCCCAGTGAGATGGGGACCAATCTAACCTGAAGCTGATACACTTCTCTTGCCTCTAGACCACAAGGACTCATGTGAAAGACATGAGAAGAAAGCTCTTGGGGAATGGGGAGGGGCCCTGAATGGGTTTCTAGTTGTGAGTAAAGTCTTAGGCATTATATAAGCTTTAGGGTGGAGAAGAGGGCCCTATTATACGCGTTAATGAGGTAAAATACAGAAGCCATCCATACATTCACAGAACCCACCCACCATCCCCTTGGGCCATTCAGAAATGAAGGTCTGTAATGCCTACTCTGCAGAGGAATGGGGACATTCAGAATTAGGAAGTAGATATAGGAAGTAAGCCACATGGCAGGATTTCCACTGATGCAATCCTGCTAGATTGTGTGGTGCCATTACGTCACAGGACCCCCTTGTCCCTTTCTGTCCACTTGGTATTAGAATCTGCTGTCACCCGACCCCCATCTCACCCTTACAGAGTCTGGTCTGTCTTTGGGACATCAGAGGCCCTGTCTAGAAGGTAGGAAAACAGCGAAACCATCCTGGGGTCTCATGGCAATTACAGTGACAATCAGGATTGAGTCCAAAGCCAAGGCCTGGCTTTCTTTGCTAACTCCCTCCCTCCTTACTTGGCTCTGTGTCCCTGGGGGTGGTGAAGGCTGCTCCTCTTTTTCCTCATTGCAGGCCCCTGGCACTGCAGAGCCTCTGCTGTGAGCTCTGCCCCTAGCTCTGGTGAGTAGTGGAGACTGTGGGAGGCCCTATCGACTTTAGTCTGTCAGCAGTAGTTGAGGGACAAGCCAGTTGTGCCAGGGTACCTGTGCGCCACCAGACAGGCATGAGGCACAGGCGGCAGGCACAGAGGGCAGATGGGCCTGGGAATACATAGCTGGAATCTTCCAACAGCCAAAGGAGTTTGCCCAAGAACTCAAAAGTCCAGAGAAGGCATCTGACAGCAAAGCTTGGGGTGAGGAGGGACATGGGAGTGCTCGCTGGAGGAACCCGGGGAACCTTAAGTTCGGCTGAGTCAGTTCACTCTGCCCATCTAACCAGCTTGCCATTGCTACAGGACCTGAAAAAATAAAATCTTGCCCTTGGACTCCCTTGTAGCCTGGGAATAGCATGTGACACGGCAGTGACATTAGCAGAAGGCAGATGGCAATGGTGCCTCTTTAACCCTACCCTCCTGCTTCCTGTCTTAACTACAGATGTACTGGATATACCTGCAAAAACCATTTTGGGACTCTAAAAGGGAAAGTGATAAGAAACGCCAAGGAGGAGGACAAGGAACCCTAGTCCTCCCCCAGATGACTCACTGTAGATAGAGAAAACATTTTGAACATGTTTAAGTCGCTCTGCTTTGAGTTTTCCATTGCTGACGCAGAAGGGATGGATGGTACTAAGTTCACTGGAAGTGTGTAGCAATGGGCACAGTTGATGCGCCTTGAAGCCATTCACTGTCTCACAGGACCGTAAAGCGCCTGAGCCAAACAAAGAACCTCCAGGGAGGGCTTCATCCAGAATATTCTTGTTATCGCCAGGATCTCGTTTCTTTTCACCATTCATCTTGCACCAATCAGAAACCAGGGAGAGCCATCATGAGGAGGTTGGTACCTCCCCGAATCACAGCATGGAATCTGCTCAGGTGAGCTCTGAATGAGGGCAACTTACTGCAGAGGGCTGGGATTAAGAAATCCAAAGGCACGTGTGCATCCAAAGGTCAATGAAAGCACAGTACAGGCCAGGGGAGACGGGGATCACACTTTCAGGAAATTTGATGCTGTGAAGGAAAGAAATATGACACTATCTGGTGTGAGGAGGCAGGGTTACAGGAAGGTCACACAGTCATGCTACTCTTAATGATGAGGACACATTCTGATCAATGTGTTGTCAGGTGAGCTGTTGCTACGCCAACATCCCCAATGTGCGTACACAAACTAAGCCGACCACGTCACTAGGCAACAGGAATCTTTCAGCTCCTTTATAACCTTGTGGGATCACGGCTGTGTATGCAGACTTCAAAGTGCTGTGATGTGGTGTGTGATTGTATAGAATACTAGGATGGAAGAAAGGAGCTGCTAAGAAAAAAAAATGAGAAGAAACGAGGAGAGCAATGAGGATTCATGGGGTGCTTTTTGAGGAATCCGAACAGAGGAAATGATACAGAAAAACCACAGCGGAGCTGCTGCCAGAAGAACCCTGGGAGGTGGCACGCAGAGACAGCAGAGGCTTGTCATACTGCTCACAGCTGTCATCCTGCTCCACGGCTGTGTGGCATGTTACCACAGTCAAGTGGCTTCAAGCAACGTGTGTCCACCTCCATTTCTGCAGGTCTCAGTCTGGATCCAGCAGGATTGAGGTTTCTGCTCGAATTCTCCCGAGTAACACTGTCTGCCCACTGGCAGCCTTTCTGGAGTTCGGAGGCTCAGAGGTTGCCAGTGGAACTCAGCTTCTGGCAGTAGGTCTGAGGTCCCCATCTATTTTGTGAGCTGTCAGCCGGGGAGCTGCCTCAGCTCCTTGCCTTATAGCCCCCTCTGTGGTCACCTAGTTGCTTTCTTCCCTGAAGTCAGCTGGGGATTTTCTCTGCTGGTTTTACCCTCTTTGACTTCATGGAAAGAGTCTTCTGATTAGGTCAGGCCCACCCTGAATGCTCATCCTTTTGATTCTGTCTTTGCAAATTCTCTCCTGTTATGTAGCAGAATTGAGAGTGACAGTTCACTGTGCTCCCAAATCATACGTGCACTCAAGAAGGGAAGAGAGGGTTAGGGGTGTAGCTCAGTGGTAGGGCACTAACCTAACAAGGATGAGGCCCTGAGTTCCATCCCATCTCCCACTCACACAGGCATGCACACATGCACAAACGCACACACATACACACACACACACACACACACACTTCCACACCTTCAGTTCCAGGCAGCCTCCCTCCCTCTTGCACTTCCCCTCACCTTAGGTGTATTTCGAAGAGAGCACCAGCTGGAATCATCAAAAACCCCCAGATCAGGACACTTTCCTTATCTCTTCCCCAAACTACCTCCCTGAGGGTGTCTCGACACCCCTGTATCTAAAGGACACAATGGCCTGCTTGAGTCCCCAATGACCCCCCCCATCAACAGGGGTGGGCAATGACTGGAGCACTGAAACTCCTGAGATAAGTACAATGGGTGACAGCAAGTGTGGCTGAGCAATGGCTGCTTCCTTCCCAAGGGAAGCCTGTCCCTCTTGCTACCCACAGCTTGCTTGCCTGCTAGCCAAGTCTGTGGTAGTGCTCGGATAATCCATTAGCACTTCCTGACTTGTATCCTGAATATCACCTTCAGAAATGACCATCAAATGACTTAGCAAATAAAAACTCCGGATGCCAGTTAAATGGGAACTTCAGGTAAAACCGTGACTAAACTTTTTTAAGTATATATATTCCTCTCCCTACCGTAGAGAACATTCTCCTACTGAAAATATTTGTACCCCTTCCTCCAAGTGAGTGACGGCCCTGAAAGCCCTTGTCAGTCAGTAGCTAGACAGTAGCCTTTGAGAGGTAGAACTCATTGTGAGGGTTTTATGAAATGAATTGTAATCCTGTTGCCCCCACCAAAAGGCTTATGTTGAAACCCTAACTCCCAGTGCCACTGTATTTGGTGGCAGGCCCTATTAGGAGGTCATCAAGGCTGAATAAGGTCAGGCCCTACCTTGATTCGAAGGGATTATTAGTGTACGTAGAAAGGAAAGACAATACAGCGGTGGTGGCGCACACCTTTAATCCCAGCACTCGGGAGGCAGAGGCAGGCGGATCTCTGTAAGTTCGAGACATTTGGTCTACAAGAGCTAGTTCCAGGACAGGCTCCAAAGCTACAGGGAAACCCTGTCTCAAAAAACCAGAAGGAGAAAGCAGAAGCAGCAGCAGCAGAAGAACTACTCACTGGGTAAGACATCTTACTGACCTAGGTTCAGTTCCCAGCGACCTCATGGCAGCTCTCAACTGTCTGTAACTCCACTTCTAGGGGATCTAATGCCTTCTTGAGGCCTCCACAGGCACCAGGCATGTACATGGTGCATAGAAATACATGTAGGCATACACATAAAAATAATAATTTTTTTAAAAAAAAATTGCAGTTGGCAGGAATAGTAGGAGGCAGGAAGGGGCAGACTTGGAAAGAGGCCTGTCTGCCTCTGCCTCCAGCTGGATGACCTCAGACAAATCACTCCCAACCTGGGCCTCAGCCTTCTTGTCTGAAAAATGGGACTTTTTTCCACACCCAAAGTTTATGGCTAAGGCCTCTTCTCTTCCAGATCTAAAGCTCTCCCTGTGTGCCTGGTTTCACTCCTGGAAACCCAATGCTGTCTCAGAGACAGGAGGATCACCGGGGTTTGCTGGCTACTAGCATAGCTCCAGAGTCAGGAAGAGACCCGCCCTGTCTCAGCGGAATAAGGTAGAGAGTAATGGAGCTGGTCACCTGATGTCCTCCTCTGGCCTGCGTGTGCACAGGAAACATGAAAGGCCATTTGCTTGGCACTTGCACGTGTACATGTGTATGCGTGCGTGTGGTGGAGGACAACACCTAGCGCTTTCTCTCTCCTCACTGTGAAGGCGCGCAGTCAGTAGGCTATCCATCAGACAGAATGAGGGCCCTCTTCCGTGACATTTTTACCTTCGGCCCCCTGGGAAGTCTGAGTGCAGCAGGTTGGGCTGACCGCACCGCACGCAGGCCCTGGGACGAAGTGCCAGCATGGCAGTTAACAGATCCAGAAGGGCTCAAAGCAGATGGGCAGCTTCTGCATGGTGAAGGTCCTCAGACTTCAACAGTGACTTGAAATAAGGCTTCAATGGGATGAGGCCTCTGTCCTGCTGGATCAAACCTCAGCCTTGGCAGGAAGCAAGCAGATCAGTCAGGGCTCTCCAGAGACATCGGTAAGGTTCGCCTCTAGAGAGAACACTATTTACTGTAAGGAATTCCTTTAGCATGGTTATGGAAGCCGACTCCCTCCCTCCACCACCTTCTCAGGCTCCCCTGAGATGTGGTAGCCAGGACAGGCCTGGACCTCATCTGCCTTGGCTGTTGGCCCATCAGTCCTCCTACATGTCCTTGTTTACATAATCTGTCTCCTCTCATGGTGATTAAAGTGCCGAGTCCCACTGATCCTTCAAGTCCAGGGCCCAAGCAATTCTAAGACCTCTAGCATACAGGCAGCTCTGGTTCATGAACTCCCCGCCCCAGGCTTGCTCCGGCAAACCATGATTAAAAAAAAAAAAAAAAAGACATGAAATTATCTTCCTTTTAAGGAGACCCAGAGGTCGTTTTAGCTAGAGGGAGGCCAACTCCCCAAACCCCTCTATCTCCATAGCTGCCAAGCATGCAAGGGGGACATTTAGAGTTAGAAGAGGCCTTAGACATGGACTTCAGATGTGAAAACAAAGTCCCACTTTTCAGATGAGAAGGCTGAGTCCGGATTGGAAAGTGAAGTGCCCAGGATCATCGAACTCGAGGCAGAGGCAGTTCGTGCCCCACATTTGTCCTCCCTACTCTCTACTGCTCCTGCCAACTGGGGTTCTCCTAGTCCTGCGGGTACAGGGACCTTGAATTGTGTAGTGGTTTGAATAAAAATGGCCCCCATAGGCGCATAGATTTGGATGCTTAGTCATCAGTGAGCGGTACTGCTTAGGAGGAATTAGGAGGTATGGCCCTGTTGGAGGAAATGTGTCACTAAAGGTGGGCTTTGAGGGTTCAAGAGTCTCTCTCACAGTGTCTCTTTCTGCTGCCTGCAGGTCCTGTAGAACTCTCTCTCTCAGCCACCTCTCCAGCGCCATGTCTGCCTGTGTGCCACCATGCTGATAATGGACTAAAACCTCTGAAATATAAGCAAGCCTCAATTAAATGTTTTCTTGTATGAGCGTTACTGTGGTCATGACGTCTCTTCACAGCAGTAGAACACGGAAGAGCAGTAACACAGAAGTCTTTCCCACCAAGATCTGGGGCTGCCCTAGCTCCAGGTCTCCACCTGGGCCTGCAGTTACAGGCAGCCCACCCAACCCTGAAGTGGCACTGCCCAGGAAAATGCCTCCATCCCACCCCTTAAGCACTGCATCCAGGGGCAGTGGACTGGGAAAGGGTCCCCAGCCATGGAAGACAATGGGTAGAGAGGTGACAAAAGCCCCCCACCTTGAAAATCAAGGTACTATGGGCTGGAGAAGGGGAAGTCCTAACCCACATGGGAATCAGGCCCCACCAGTTACCAGCTTTGCTTGGGCCACACGTCAAATTTCTCACCCGTACAGTAGGATTAGTAATAAATAGCCCTCCATATCCATGGGATCTGTTTTGGCAGATTTAACCAACTGCCATTCAAAACTAGCCAGTAATAGAAATTATGAAAGGACCTAACACAGAGACTTTTCCTCGTCATTGTTCCTCAAACAATATGATCTAACAACTATTTGCATAGCATTTCCATTGTATGAAGTATGGTGATTTAAAGTTTAGAGAGCAGGCATGGAGGTCCTATGCAAATACTGTGCTGCATGTAAGAGACTCGAGCATCTGGGGACTTGGAGATCTCTGGGGTGATGGAAGGTGTCCTGCCACCAGTCCCCAGTAGAAATGAGAGAATAACTGTATTTACCTCATTGGATTGTGCTGAGGCTACAGGGAGAGGGGCATGGAAGGAGTCTAGCAGGGAACAGATCAGTTCATTGTGTTGGGTAATTTGACCAGCGGGAAAAATACAGGAGGCGAGGACCAGCAAGGCCACAGGATGGAGTCTCTTAGGCGTCTGCCGCAACGCTGAGAACACTAGCAGTGAAGGAACAGCAAGGAAGCAAGGGGACGGAATGGGGCTCTGGGAAAGGCTTCCAGCCACGCCTGTCACCTGACCTATAATTGCTAATTTCGCATCTTTCTTCCTCGTTTACACTACTAGAGCTCTTGATGTCTGTGGTGACTTGAATGTTTCCCAAAGTCTGTTGTTAAAGGCTTGATCCACAGGGTGGCGCTATTGGAAGACGGTGGAGTCTTCGATAGGTGGAGCCTGGTGTAAGGTCCTTAGTCGCTAGGGGTATGCCCTTAACATGGATCCTGGTTCATAAGGTGAGTTACCTGCTCTGCCATGTAGCCTCAGATAAACTGGTCCACTGAATCTCGGAATGGAACTTCCAGAACTATGAACCAATATATATATATATTTTACTTCTGTTTTGTTTGGTTTTTCTAGACAGGGCTTCTCTAGCTGTTTTGGAACTTGCTTTGTAGACCAGGCTGGCCTTGAACTCACAGAATTCTGCTTCTGCCTCCCGAGGGCTGGGATTAAAGATATGTGGCACTACCATCAGGCCCCAAGTGTTTTCTTATAGTACCCTACAGCTCATCAATACAGCTTTATTCAACAGCAACACAAGGCAAAACAGACAACGCTGAGAGCTAGCATGCATATTTGTTACAAGAAGTCGATCTCAGATAGGCAAGCGAATTTAAAGCAGCTAACACCCCCCACGTTTCCTCTTGGCTCCCTCTCCACCTCCACACTAGGGTAGCTTGGAAGCCAGAGAAACTGAGGGATAAAATCCTTTAGGCAAGCATTTCCCTCCCCACCCCCTCCGTGCCGTACCCCCTCCCCCGCCAGAATCAGAATGAAAGCAAAGAATCCACAAGGCAGTTCTGAGGGCCACCCAGGGGACCATAGTCCATGCACCTCCTACTGATTCATTTTCCTGAAAGGAGATAATCCTTACCCTCTCTCTGAGGGAGGTCTGTGCCACAGCTTAGCTGCCCCGCAAATGTCAAATGACCTCATCTTTATGCCTCCTGTGCAGTTGGAGTGTAATAAAAACAATGGACACACACACAAAGTTCATACCCGGCCATCCAGCGCTTAATTGGATGTGGAGAGAGGAAGCTGTGCTTTCTCCCTCAGAGCCCTCACCTCCTGTGGTCCCCTCTCCAGTGGAACCCTCCACCCTGCCACTGATGACACAGTGTGGTTCACAGAGCCGCCCGCCACATCTGCGTCACCTGGGAGCTAGCTACAAATGAATCTTCTCAGGACCCCCCCCCAGACCTACTAGCTGGGCTGTCAGAGTCCTTCAGGGACTCCTGACGTTGGTGCCTGGTGCAGGTTATGGGGGATGCTGTTTTGTTGGCTGGGAAACCTATGGATAGCTGCATACCACCCCCACAGTGTGGGAAGGGGAGGTGCTTCAGGAAAATTTAGAGCTCTCTGAAGAGTCTACACTGCACAGTCCTGAGACCCTTCAGTGGGGCAGGGGATAGAAATATATTTCCGAAGGGTTCATGTCCTGGAGCCGAGATGGCAATAGCATTTCTCACACATGAGCTGGCAGCAGAATTCCCCTGAAGGCTTGTCCCAGAGCTGGCCTTTGCAGTTGGCCGGCCGGCCTGGGACTTTGCCTTTTTGTACCTGTAGTTTGGTAGTCTGCTCCCTGCCAGAGATTTTGCGGGGGAGGGGGAGGGACTATGGCGGTCCTCAGGGTCTTTCACATCATGCTGGGCAGGTGCTGTACGACCAAGCTTCATCCCCAGGCCGGAAAATGTGTATTTTGTTTGTTTTTGATGTTTTTTGTTTGTTTGTTTGTTTTGTTTTTCGAGACAGGGTTTCTCTGTAGAAAATGTGTGTTTCTAATGAGTTTGTTGGTGACACACATGGTCTGGAGACCTCCAAGAGGAACACTAGGAAGGATTCTTGCCTTCACCAAACCAGAGTCAGGCTTTTGAACCTTCTCCAAAGCCCATCTGGGCATTTGTTCATAAAATGGGCTTAGAACAACTCCACCCTTTGGTCTGGAGGTGTGACGACCACAGAGCACTGCCTAGCACACACAGGTTCCCCCAACGTTGAAAAATGCATTTCCACCCTTGGTATCTGGTACCCTCGATATCTGAAGGTTCTTGCGTCTGCCTCCAGTGCTCTAGTGATCACTCTGGCCCATCTTCAGCGAGAATCCTGTTCACTAGGTGCAGTCAGAGTCCTTATGCCTGATACATCTCTTCTACTCTTGCTTCTTGGCTGTAAATCCCACTTGCCTGTGCTTCATTCAGACTTTAGCCCAACTTGTGTCGCCCACTGTAAGACCCCATTGCCTTGGTCTCCATGTGCAGTAATGGTTCTAAACCCAGCTTGGCCTAGCAAACTTGACTACGGAGCACCTTTTTTACTCATCCCCTTTAACCTCACCTAGCCCAGCTGTTCCTTAGGTCAATCTTCTGAGGTCAGCATCGTGACCTGGGTTAAGAAATGCAGAAAGTGAGGCACAGGGCAGTTAAGTGATTTGCCTGAGGGAACATAGCTGATAATGAATGTTAAATGTGGAGATAGCTCCAGGGCCCCTATTCCCTGCCAGGTGCACTTTGTTCACTTCAGGACTGGGGAGTTTGTTCTGGGAACAGCCCAGAGCTCTTTCCCCTGCAGGTGCCCCCCTCCCAGCGATGTCCTCTGGATCAGCCAAACCAGGCCTCGGAAGGCGCCAGAAGGTCTCCCATTCCTGCTGCTTTTCCTTTGAGGCATATCTCCCAGCTGCTCTGGGCCTTCTGCTTTCTCTTGAAGAATCACCTCAAGCCTGCCTCCCTTATGTGTTGTCTTTCCTTCCCAGCCCCTCAAAGAGCCGCCCTGGCCATTCCTCACTGCACACCCTGGAGCCCTGTCCCTACCTACCTTCAGGACCGGGTTTTGACAAAGTGAGGAAACCTCTCAGATGGTGCTTAAGGTATTAATGCCAGAGCCTCGGTGATTCATTCATTCATTCACTTATACAGCTGTTTATAGTTATCAAACATTGACGCAACGCATCCCATCCCATTCATGCGTTGGAGGACTGAACCGCAGGCAGTCTTTCTGTATTGTTTTTTAAAAAAAAGATATACAAGGTATATGCACTCCACAGAAATAGAATTTCAGATGTTTATGGGGGCTAGTTTTCTGGGACAAGGTCTTATTATGTAGCCTAGGTTGGCCTCAAACTCATGATGATCCTCCTGCATCTGGTTCTTGAGTACTAGGATTATAGGGATATATATATATATATATATATATATATATATATATATATGGGCTTCAACTGTTGAATTTTGATTTTTTTGCCTTAAGAACCTCGTCCACGGTTTGTTATAGAATAGGCTGTATGTTCGAGGATTTTGCTCAACTCTAAGCTAATGTAAGTGTTCTGAGCCTGTTTACAGCAGGGTAGGCTGAGTTAGGATGAGCAGGAGGCAAGACGGGTTTGGTTTTTTGTTTGGTTGGTTGGCTTTGCCTTTTGTTGTTGCTGTTTTTGTTGTTATGAGACAAGATCTTCTGTGTCCCTGACTGGCCTTGGGCTCCTAAACTCACCACGTAGCTGTACCAGTTAGATTTTTGTCAACAAGACACAAGCTAGTGTCATGCGGCAAAAGGAAACCTCAACTGAGAAAATGCCTCCATCAGGATTGCTTGCTATCTGTTTTCTTGATTAGGCATTGATGTAGAAGAGCCCAGCCTGCTTTGGTGGTGCGCCCTGGACAGGTGGTGCTGACTTCTCTAAGAAGCAGCTGAGGCAAGCATGGGGAACAAGCCAGTAGGCAGTGTTTCTCTAGGCCTTCTGCTTCAGATCCTGTCTCCAGGTTCCTTCACTGACTTCGGGTTCATTGTAGACTGTAAACTGTAAGATTAAATGAATCCTTTTCTCCCCCAAATTGCTTTTTTTTTAAGAAAAAATATTTTCATTCGTTTATTTTGTGTGTATATGAATGGTTTTTTGTTTGTTTGGTTGGTTGGTTTTTCGAGACAGGGTTTCTCTGTAGCTTTGGAGCCTGTCCTGGAACTAGCTCTGTAGACCAGGCTGGCCTCGAACTCACAGAGATCCGCCTGCCTCTGCCTCCCGAGTGCCGGGATTAAAGGCGTGCACCACCACTGCCGGCTGTATGAGTGTTTTGTCTGCGTGTATATCTGTCTGCCACAGATGTGCGCCTGGTGCTCATGGGGGTCAGAAGAGGGCTTCGGATCCCCTAGAACAGGTTTTATGGGTGGTTATGAGCCACCATGTGGGTGCTGGGAATTGAACCTTGGTCCTCTGTAAGAGCAGCCAGTGCTCTTACCCACTGGGCCGTCTCTCCAGCTCGCACCCCTCACCACCGCCACCAAGTAGTTTTTGCTCATGGTGTTTACCACGGCACAGAAAGCAAAGTAGATCGGTGGCTGAGGACGGCCCTTATCCGCCAGCTTCCACCTCCCAGTTACTGAAATTGCAAAGGAACTCAGGGCTTTGTGCATGCCGGTCAAGCAACTGAGCTGTATCCCTAAGCCCAGGGGAAGTGTTTTCACTGAACTTCTAACCTGACCTATTTTCAACTTAGGGTATGGTTATCTGAATGTACCTCCATCATAAACCCAGGAGCACCGTGCAAGGAAATCTCAGTCACCGACCTCAAGATATTTTACTAAGAAGACCAAAAAAAGCAGTGACTACAAGGCCAGAATGACAGAGATTCTACCTAGGCCAGGCCCGAGAGCCTGGTGGCTGCTCAGTAAGGGCTCAGGGGATGAATCCGTGAATGACGCATGGCTTGAAAGGGCACCCACCCGAGTGAGTGATTGCCTTTCTTGTGAGTGATCTTTCCTCCTGAGTATCAGCAGTGCCTGGAACGTTCTAGCCCACCGATGTGAATGATGTATCTATTTGGGGTTATAGTTCAAGTCAACTATGATCACCAAATTACTAGGCCCCATTTAAGAAACACCCTGCAGTCTCTTCTAGCCAGGGCACCAGCCTCTGAGAAGGCCCCTTGGAAGTGTTCTTGGCCCCTCAGGAGGCGGTGGAGACAAAACACTCTGCATGAAATGAACAAAAAAGCTAAAGAGGGAGAGGAAGAGGTGTAGGAGGAAGAAAGGGAGGAGAGAGAAGAGAAAGAGAATTGGGGAGGAAGAGGAGGAGGAAGAGAGAAGCTCATCCATTGTCATCCCAGGCCTTTCCGGGGTCTAGCTCCGTGTCCCTTACCAAGAAATTCCTGAGTCCCATACAAAGCCAGGCCTCTAGTTAGTTACCCCTCTGGGGGTAGGGGAGCATGGGGTCCAGATGTGAGAGGAGGCCTGAGAGGCCAGGGCAACTGAATAACCACAGGAAGCAGAGATCCATTGCTGATTTGCTTGCCTACGGCCAGGGAATGGGGCTGCTTTCTCTCAGACGTGGTCCAGGGCAGGAATCGAGATGAAGGGTTAGCTTCTGGAATTGCTAACGCAGGCTTTAGAGCTTTCCAACCTCCGTGCAATTCTTGTTTTTCAAACAGATGAATGCACCATCCTTATCTCAATAAATAATAGGGTCCATGCTGCCCTGGCTTCTAGCTCTTGCTCAAGAAGTATTTGACCCTTGATGGCCCCTCTTGATCTCTGAGGAAAGAAGGATCAGGTAGAAAGGAGGCTTGGAGTGTGGGTGGTTATCTTGGTTCCTGGCCTGTGGCCTCCTCTTGACCCCCTCTGGGGGTGGACAAAGAATGAAGACTTTCTCTTGATCCCTGCTCATAGTACCTGAGACAGAGGCAAGGCAGGAACTCAGCCAAGAGGGCGCTAGGTTTACCTGTGGTTAGGGAGCTGCCTCCCCCTTTTCTGGGAGCTGCCCCCCCCTTTTCTGACCCTCTTTCCTCCTCTGATCTTATCTCCAGTCCCTTCTCAGGTCAGTTCCTAGAACTCTCAGGAGACCCTGGCAGCTCTTGCCATCTCTGGGCTTCCCCGGGTCCCTTCTTCAGTGTTCCTTCTACGTCAGAACTCGTGCTATCTTCTCACTGTCCCCTCCTTGCATAACTTAAACACCACAAGGAATTGTTCCTATCATTCCTAGGCAGACATTTTCAGCTCCTTGGCTCTCTCTGACTGTCCTGTATGCTTCCTGCAAATCCATCAGCCCAGTTACACAGAGGGTGTCACCTACTCTAGCGCACACTCACTCCCCACACACTGCTGGGGCCCTCTCTAACTTAATGGCCATGGCCTTCATTTGAACAAAATGCTACTCAGCCATTAGCCTATATCTTGCCTGTTATTGCCCTGGTGACAGTCTCCTAGGTGACAACTTCCCACTTCCTCCACATTCTGACACTTCCTTGTTTTCTGCCCTCTCTTCTCTTGCAGATGATGGCCTTGCTTCCTGGCTCATTTGCCAATCTGAAGTCATCCCCAGCCTCGGCCACCACACACCCACCAATTCGCCTTTCCACTTTCTGCGGAGGATGAGCTGTGGCATCCAGCCGCCCCCATCCCATCATCCATCCATTCACAGCTGGCTCCATCAGTCCCCGCCTCTCCCCTCAGCTCTGCTGCCAATGAACCCTCCCATTTCTGCCACCTCAGAAAACAGCCTGCGTGGCAGCATACACCTCCAGCTCCCAGCTCTTAGAAGACAGATGTAGGAAGATGAGGAGTTCAAGGTAATCCTCAGCTACATAGCAAGCCTGAGGCCAGCCTGAGCTACATGAGCCCCTAAGTGTAATTGGAACCTAACTCCTGAGCAGAGGAGGCAGGAAGCAAAGCCAAGCATGCAGATCACAGCCTCCGATCCTAGAAAGACAGTCTTCCCAGGGTGTAGACCCACACAGTGGACCAGGAGACTGTTTAGAGAGCTGAGAACTAGAACAAGCAAATAAATATCAAGCGCTTGTCCCACTGAGCTGCTTCTACAGTCAGTTCCTTGTCTCCTTTTCATCAAGAGAAATACAGCATGTGGAAAGATGATGAGAACATTAATGTACTCATGGCCCAGAAAGCCTACACTTGTGCACATGCCCAAAGGAATTCAGAGCTAGGATTTGAGAAGAATATGGCATCATTGCATGACAGCAACATCGTTCACAACAGCAGAAGGGTGGAGGCAGCCCACATCCTGCCACATAGAACAGAGTGTGCTATAGCCACACTGTGGAGTACTGCTCAGTCACACAGAAGGATGAACTGCTGACACACACTACAGCACGGATGCATCTCCAGATCCCTATCCCGACAACATTTATAGCTCACATTCCAATAATTCATTCCTTTACATTGCGCACCGTGCCAGTATCAGGGCCTTTCTCTCTTTTTAAATGATTTGATTTAAATTTAATTAATTTAATGATTTCCATTTACATATGTTTTTGTGTCTCTGTGTATGTGCACAGGGATGGTGGGTGCACATGAGCAATGACGTGCACATGAAGGTCACAAAATTCTGGGAAGTTGGTTCTCTCTTTCTACCATGCAGGTCCCGGGGACAGAACTCAGGTCAACAGGCTTGGGGGCAAGCACCTTCACCTGCTGAGCTGTCACCTGGCTCCACTCCGTTCTTGATTCGTATTCCAGATTTGGAGGATTGTGCCTAAAATTCATATGGCAGACAAATAGATTGATCAATCGATAGATAGATCTGTTCTGAGTCAAAGAAACCAGAGACAAAACAGCAAATATTGTATGATTTTGTTTATGTGAAATGTCTACAATAGGCAAATTCACAGAGGCAGAAATAAGATCAGAGAATCCCCAATGCTGAGGAGAGGGCAGAATGTGGGGACTTAGTTACTGCTCAGTAGTTACAGAGTTGATTCTTAGGGTAAAGAAAGGCTGGGAAAGCCAGGGGTAGTAGAGCACGCCTGTGATCCTTGCATTCAGAAAGTGGAGACAGGAGGATCAGGACTTCAATGCCAGTCCTGACCATATAGTGTGTTTGAGGCTAGCCTGGGCTACATGAAACCCTACCTCAAAAAAGAAAGAAAAGAAAAGGAAAGAAAAGTGAAAGAAAGAAAAGAATAATGTTTAGAAGTAGATGGGCGGAAGTGGTGGCTACGTCATACTGTGAATATACACAATACCGTGGGTTGTATACTAAAAGAAATGAAAACTTAAATGTCCTATTTTATGTTATATACATTTTGCTACAATTAAAAAAATACTGTTATACCCAAAATGATGGCGTTGTAAACTTTATGTTTTGGGAGCTCGGGGACAATTTTATTGAGTTTAGAAGCAAAACAACAGGATAGGCAAACTGGAAATTCTGGTGGCTGTCAGGGAAAGGATGACTGAAGAAGATACAAAGCTGTGTCTTTCGAGTTACCTGTGGAGAGTGAGCTGAGTGAGCAGCCTCGGGGCGACCAGGTCGAGCCTAGAAGAGTAAGAAAGCCCCAGGTGTTGGCCAAAGCATGGCTCAGGCCATATCCAAAAGGAAGGAAAAGAGAAAATGTTACATCCTAAGTACCCCCCAAAAGCAGGTATGCTTAGAGGAGCCGCATCGTGGCAGAGGCAATCAACTGCTTTATTTTTAATTGTTAATTTTGTTATTGTTATTATTATCAGTGTGTGTGGTATGTATGAGGAATTATGTGCTTACCATGTGCGTGTGTAGTCAGTGGACAACTTCGTGGCATCGGGTCTCAAACACAGCAAGCATCTCTACCTGATGAGCCAATTACATGGAATAGCAATTCTATCTCAATTAAAGCTGGTACAAATAAAACTTTAAAGAAAACAAGATGGCTCAGTGGGTTAAAGGCACTTGCCATCCCTGGGCGGTGGTGGCGCACGCCTTTAATCCCAGCACTCGGGAAGCAGAGGGAGGCGGATCTCTGTGAGTTCGAGGCCAGCCTGGTCTCCAAGAACTAGTTCCAGGACAGGCTCCAAAGCTACAGAGAAATCCTGTAAAAAAAGACCCTTGCCATCAAGCCTCAGTTCAATCCCTGGAAGTCACATGGTAGAGGGAGAAAACTAATTCCCACAATTTGTCATCTAATCATGATGCAAACACCATGGCAGGCACTAGGACAACACACATACACACACATGAACATACATACTTAAATAAACATGAATGTACCGTTCTAGTGCTGTCTCCTGAAGCAAATGGTTGTGGAGGCATACTCAAGAGTCAGACGATTGTCAGCACCTCAGGCACATCCCAGTATTTCCTAACTACTCCTGCTACCCTTCAACCCACTAAAGAAAGCCCCAGCCTCACTTCCTGGTCAGCACTCGTTATCTTTATTTGCCTATATATAGTGCACAGTCTACATAGACATTTGTAAACACAGAAATTCAGTTTTGCCTGGTTTCCAATTTTATATGAAGGGGATTACACAGAAAGCATTCTTTTGTGTCTGTTTTCGTTCAGTCGGTACCTTTCTGAGATACAGTGTTGTTGGGAATGAGGTCCAGTCTGTTCGTTTCCATTGCTTTTCTGGAGTGTTCCACTGAGTGGATATATTAAAATGTCCCTATTGTTTGGTTGGAAGTATCACCCCAGCCAAAGAGTCTGAAATGTTTGGGTTAAGGCTTCACCTCAGCCCCTGGCATCCATATCCAAAGAGTCTGGAATGTTCCGGTGGAAGTTCCATCCCAAGTCCCCTCCCCTGGGAGTTGCCTCGGCCCAGACTCCACCTCCGAAAAAGCCCGCCAAATGATGACCCCTCCCCAGAGATGCTCAAGACCACTCCCACAGAGTATTTAAATCATACCCTAGAGAAAAAAACACGTGGTTTTCCGGTCTTCCTTCCCAGCTCCTCTCTTGGCGGCTGGAAAGCCATCCGGGAGCATTCGTATCCATTAAACCTGGGCTTTTCCTAATTCGGTTTGATTTGGTCTGGTTCGGATTATTGTGTCGGCAGAGAGGCTTGTGTGGGTGATGTTTTCCTGCTAGGAGTATTCTTAGGTGTTTGTAGTAGAATTTCTGCTTCTGGGAGTTCTGCTCGTCCCTGTTTCGGTAAATAACACTGAACTATTTATGAAAAGGTTGCATTTTGCACGTTTACTGGTGGTTTTTGGAAATTCCCATTGTTCTGCCCTTGCAAAGACTTGGCACTGTCACTTCAACTTTAGCTAGTCTGGTGGCTGTGTGAGGGTGTCTCCCTGCGGTCATACTTTCCACTTCCTTGATGACTCATAAGTTGGAGCCCCTTCCCCTACATTTCTTCGAACTCTCTTGAAAGCGTGTTCAACTCTTCTGTCTTTTGCTTATTGATCTGTGTCCTCTGCTATGTTCAACAGAAGTTATTTGTCACAGACACGCATTGCAAATACCCACCTACCTATTGCCTCTTCCTTCATGGAATGATGTATTTTAATGAGGAGAAAAGACTTACTTTGAAAATTTGGTCACATTTATCAACCCTTTTAGTTTATGATGACTGCTTTCTGTACACTGTTTAAAACAACCTCTTTTAAAATAACATTTATTTAAAACTGCTTTTTGTACACTGTTTAAAACAACCTCTTTTAAAATAACATTTATTTATTTTTGTGTGTGTATAAGTATTTGTCTACTTGTATGTATGTGCGCCATGTGCATGTCTGGGGCCTATTGAGACCAGAGAGGTTGCCAGATCTGGAACTGGAGTTACAGACCATAATGAGTCATCATGTGAGTGCTGAGGACCAAACCTGGACCAACAAGTGCTCTTAACTGCTGAGCCATCTCTCCAGCCCCCATGAAGACATTTTAGTTACAGGGAAATTGGGGTTCCCTCTTTTGGACTCTTTTTTGTTTTCTTATTTTGTTTTGTTTAAGACAGGATCTCCCTGTGTAACAGCCCTCGCAGTTCTGAGTGGAAGGTCTGCAAAGGTTTCCAGGCAGCCAGTAAAGGGCTTCTGGGAAGGACAGGTAAGGCATCTCACTAAGGCAGTAATTAATCCTCTCTTCTCCTTAACATAGCTTTCCTGGCGGGTGGACTCTTGGCCAGGTGCTTAACATACCCATCTGGATTAAATCTTAAAAGGTGGAAACAATCACATGTAATGTTTCTGGTAGCTTAAAATAGATCTTCACCCAGGACCAGGTAGAATTTATAACCTATTCTTTTTTTCCTAGTGGGCCTGGACAAAACCCAGACCCCTACACCTTTTCATGCAGTAATTTAACTCCTAAAAAGCGGCAAGGCTGCTTGCTGCCTTTCTAATGTTACTAAGGAAACACGAGGTAGGGCCCAGAGCCTCACTGGCCTCTAAGGTTACTGTTGCCGTCTTACCTCATCTAAAGTTTTGCTGTTTAGCCTTCTACGGTCTAGTATTTGTTTTTCCCAGAATCCATATAATGAGAGGTAGAGATTCAGTTTAACTTGTGTAAAATGCAGGTGTCGTCTACTTGGCACCAGCCCATTTAGTGAAGAACCGATCATCTTTTCTCCACTATCCTGAAAGGTTGCCTTTGTCATAAATGAAGGGCATATATCGTCAAAGACTTGTTTCTAGGCCTTCTGTCATAGCAAATTATTTTCTTCTTTTTTTAGATTTATTTATTTATTTTATATTTATTTAATATATAATATATATTTATTATATAGTATACAGTGTTCTGTCTGTCTGTATGCTTGCTGGCCAGAAGAGGGCAACAGAAGAGGGTGCCAGATCTCATTACATATGGCTGTGAGCCACCATGTGGTTGCTGGGAATTGAACTCAGGACACCTGGAAGAGCAGGCAGTGCTCTTAACCTCTGAGCTGTCTCTCCAGCCCCGCAAATTATTTTCTATTCTTTTACCAATTACACTATCTCACGCTGTCTTGGCGACTATCGGCGTAGGATAAGTCTTGATATGCAGAAAGGCAAGCTCCCTCACTCCAATCTTTAAGCAAGCCCCAGCTCTTCCTGGATTTTGACTTTCCATAAAAGTTTAGTATTGATGTATCAAGTTCCACAGGCACAGACAGACAACTAAAACACTTGGATTATAAATGCTTCAACTCTGAAGAGCATCTCTACAACGCCGTTGCTTCCAGCTTTGCAGTAGTCTCCTTGGCTTTTCAATCCTCCCAGGAATGTCTTTAAAAAATGTTATTAATTCTTTGAGAACTTCATACAATGATTTTGATCATATTCACTACCAGCTCTTCTCCTTAGTTCCTCCCAGTTCCACCCCCCACACACTTCTCTACCCCCTCCAACTTCATGTCCTCCTTTTAAAATCTGATAACCCATTGGCTCGAATTTGTGCTGTCTACACATCTCTGGGCATAGAGCCACACACCCTTAAATAAAAGTCACTCCCTGGACCCCAAAACATCAACTATCCATAGCTCCTCAGTTAGGAGTGTGGCCATGAGCTCTTCCCCACCCCAATGCTGACTGGCTTGATGTTTTCTGGGGAGCCACAGCTGCTGTGGGCTCCTGAGTCCAGTGGTCCTTTTATGTCCAGAAGACACTGTTTTATTGAGGCTCCCACCACCCTATGGCTCTTTCAATCTTTCCACCTCCCTTTTCTGAGATGGTTCCTGAGCCTCGGGGGTGAGGATGGTGATGCTGCTGTCCCATTGGTTGCTGTTCGGCTCACATTAGTAATGTTTAACCGCTTCCTACAGTTCAGCCTGTGCTCCCCTTCTTTGACATTCCGGAATACTTGATACTTCTTTTTCCAGGGGTGTGGATGGAGCTTTGGGCCTCACATGTGTTAGGCAAGCACTCCACCACTGACCTACATCCCCGGCTCACTGCTTGCTCTATTTCGATGCTCTTGTAAATGGCATCAACCTTTAGTTTCTGCCTGTTCTGCCTGAGGAGAGTTTGTGGAAAGCTTTTACAGGCAATTACGTTTGTCACTGCTGTCTGAAGCAATGGATAAATAGATAGGCAAACATCAGAGTAACTGAAAACCTTGGTTGATAAAGCAAAATAAGAGAATTATTGAGAGAATAGAGCTTTGAAAAATTTTCAACATGTTTCTTGGAATCTAAAAGGCCGCGTGCGTTCCTAGGAAAGATCTAAAGGCCCTAAGTGCTCAAGCCTGGATGACCTTGAGGCTCTACACAAGCAGGAAGTGGCGGCTAAAGCAGCCTTTGTAACTGTATGGCTTAGTACAGAAAATGGATTTGAAAGACTAACACATTCTGTTTTGGGTTTTGTGGTATTGGGCCTCACACATGCTAAGCAAGTGCTCTATCGTCAACATGGAAAATCAGGGTTATCTTTGAGAAAAACAGGGTCTTTCTTAGCTCTTAGTGAGCTTCACTCAGGAGCTAGGGTGTGTGCATGCTCACAGTCACACGAAACTTACACTGAGCTGGTGGCTCTTGGGTTCTTGTCTTTTCATGTCCGAAGAATGAACTTCCTGGACCAGGGGGCACAGAGTGAGCTTTAGAAAGAAGTATTTTATTTCGGAAAGCTTAAAAGGAAGAAAGAAGGCATTGGGTTGCTGGTCTGGATGCTTTTAAAGGACTTAGGAGAGAAACTCGGGTGCGGTGTGGGGAGGGAGACGTGCTGGTCCGGCCAGTTGGCCCATGCAGGTGTCCAGGTGTCTCTTCTAAGTTTCACTCAGGCCCTCACACGTAGCTTCCAGGCAGTGGTAAGAGATAACAAGGAAGCAAGAATCTCTTCTGGCGTCCCTGGTCTCCCCAAAAGGACATTCTTGGAGCTGCTGCTTTGGAGTCTGCACCCGACCTGACCAGTTTCTGTCTCCTGTTATCGTCACTGGACTGTCTTCCCAGCCCTAACATTTTCTATTCTATAAACTTCATGCCTTTAGGCAGATCTCTGTGCGGCCTTGCTTCAAAGTAAGAGCCTGTCTCCAAAAGGAAAAAAAAAAAAAAATCTCTCCAGCTAGCCGACCTCGAAGCTACTACAATGGAAAAGGAATTCTTTAAATAAACTAATTTAAACCCAGCATGGTGCTGCATACCTGTAATCCCAACGCTTGGGAGGCTGAGGCTAGAATGTCAGTGAGCTGGAGATCAGCCTGGGCTACATAACAAGACCTTGTCTCAAAAGAGAAAAATAATAGCAACAAAAGAAAACTAATTCCAATGGAATGCCCTGGAGATGCTGATCAGCCTGTTTCACTCAGACTCCCCAAATGCAGGGATGCCACACCTGCCTATGAATACAGTTTTAATTAGTGACAACAACAGCGTGGTGGGGGGGCACATGTTAAACTACATAGAAGAAAGGATTTTTTTTTGGTATGCTATTGAAATTAACTTATCATTGAACTGAACTGAATTGTTATAAATGTAAGATATTAAATGCAATTCTCAGGGCAACCACTAAAAATCAAACTGGAAAATATAAAGAAAAATAAATGTCAAGAAAATTTAAGTGATACTCTAGAAAATATTCATTTGATATATATATAAAAAAAGAAGACAACAATGAAGATTGAGGAACAAATATAAGACACCCAGGAAAAAATGCAATGGGAAAAGTTGTCTTCTATTACTAATTACATTAAATGTAAATAGATTAAATCTCTAATTAAAAGTGACAAGTTAATAAAATGAATAAAATACATGATCCAGTGATATGCTATCTATAGGAGATTTGTTTTAGACCTAGACACAGAAATAAATTAAAAGTAAATAGATGGAAAAATATATCCTGTGTCAACAGTAACTATAAACAAAGCCAAAAGTGACTACACTAATAGCAAACAAAACGGACTTTAAGGCTAATGGTCCTGTTTTGTTTGAAGACAATATAAGCATCTGCTTTGTAAGATAACATTCTTTTTTAAAAAAATCTGTGTGTGTGTACAGGCACATAGGTACTAAAGCGGATGTGTGGAGGTCAGTCAGAGGACAACCTTGGAGTTGAACGCTAGGATTATAGGCATGTATCACTACACCAAACTCAAAATAATTGTTTTAAATGATTTTTTATGATTTATGGTTAATAAATGTTTTCTTCGTATGACCAAATTATGTGCCTATATACCCAGGCTCATAAAATCTCATAGGTGAAAAGTAATGATAAGTGGAACCAGCTTAAGAAACGCTGGTTTAAAGACTCTATCTCCAGTTAACAACCACTCACAAAGGAAAACTTAGCTTCTCCAAGGGAGTCTCCCTGAGTATACAAACCACACTTACGGGCAGATCCCATGCCCAGCAGAAAATGACCAACACTAAACTAACTCAGAGGTACTTTTTTTTTTTTTTTTTTTGTCTCATAGTGCTTGTTTTATCATCTTTTTTTCCCTTTGGTTTTTCAAGACAGGGTTTCTCTGTAGCTTTGTAGCCTGTCCTGGAACTAGCTCTTGTAGTAGGTACATCTGGGTAGAGGCTGGTAGCATCTTTTTAAAAAACTGTATTGGTCTCTTGCCTGTATGTTATGGTTTCCAATTTTGAGTTTATATGGGTTTTGTTTGGGGTGTTTGTGTGTATGTGTGTCTGTGTGTTCCATGCTTGTTCTTAGTTTCTTTTTGTCTTTTTGTTTGTTCATTTTGTTTTATCCTTGCTTTTTATTTATTATTTTTATTTTTTTATTCTGTCTTTTTTTTATTTGCCCATTTTCTTTAAGAGAGAGAAAGAAGATGTGGAGTTGGAAGGATGGGAAGGTGGGGAGGATCTGGGAGGAGATAAGAGAGGGGAAACCATGATCAGAATATATTGTGTGAAATTAACTTTATTATTTATTTATTTATATTTGGTTTTTCCAGACAGGGCTTCTCTGTGTGGCTTTGGAGCCTATCCTGGAACTCACTCTGTAGATCAGGCTAGCCTTGAACTCACAGAGATCTGCCTGCCTCTGTCTTCCATGTACTGGGATTAAAGGTGTGCGCCACCACTACCTGGTCTAACTTTATTTTCAATTTTAAAATATATAAAAGGAAAAAGTCGGGCTGGAGAGATGGCTCAGCGGTTAAGAGCATTGCCTGCTCTTCCAAAGGTCCTGAGTTCAATTTCCAGCAACCACATGGTGGCTCACAACCATCTGTAATGAGGTCTGGTGCCCACTTTTGGACTGCAGGCATACACGCAGACAGAATATTGTATACATGATAAATAAATATTTAAAAAAGAAAAAGTCCTGGTTTAAACCACCAACCTGAGGTATTTCACAAGGCAACCTGAGAAATTAGTACAAGTGCTATATCTGAAGCTCCCCAGATGTTGTCACTTTACAGGAGGACACCAAGGACACTCTTAGTTAAATCAGTAAACAATTCATGGGTGACAAGGGAACCAGACTCACTGAGAAACTCAGTGACCATCCTCCCCACAGGTCAGGGACAGTAGGTGGATATGTTGTCACAGAGCAGGGCTCATTGGTGATAGATCCCCAAATAATAGCTCACAAGTGATAAGGGGGTTCTGTCTGGTAGAAACAATTGTTCACTCAAGGTGTTCAGATATACAGAACTGACCATTGTGGGCTGAGTTCTGGGTTGTTGTTTTTTTTTCTTATTTTGTTTGTTTGTTTATTTATTTGGTTTCTTTTGAGACAAGGTCTCAGTTTATCACCCTGGCTAACCTGGAACTCATTCTCTTTCTCCCTCCCTTCCTCTCTCTCTCTCTCTCTCTCTCTCTCTCTATAGATAGATAGATAGATAGATAGATAGATAGATAGATAGATAGATAGATAGATAGATAGATAGATCAGGCTGGCCTTGAATTTACAGGTATCTGCTTGCCTTTGCCTTCTGAGTGCTGGGATTAAAGGTAATTCCTACCTCACCTGGCTTGGACGGAGTTCTATTAATTCATCAAGTTCAGGAAGGTCCTTAAAAGCAATCCTTGTGGGCTTTCTCTAGATCACCTGCAAGCACCTGCTGCTTCCATCATGTGTACAAGCTGCAAGAGCATTTATGCCCATCACCCTTCCACCTGTGCATCTTTCTCAAGTCCTGTGGTTCTCAACCTGTGGGTTGTAACCCCTTGGAGGTCAAACAACCAACCTTTTCACAGGGATTGGCTAAGACCATTGGAAAACATAGTTATTTATGCTATGATTCATAACAGTAGCAAAAACACAGTTATGACGTAGCAAAGAAATAATTTTCTGGTTGGGGGTCGCCACAACATGAGGAACTCTATTCGAGGGTTGCAGCATTAAGAAGGTTAAGAATCACTGGTGACTTGGTGGGTGTATTTGTCACTTTTCTAGTCCCTGTGACCAAATACCCAACAAGAAGCAATTGCAGACAGCAGAGCTTCACTTTGGTTCACAGTTTGCGGGTACACAGTCCCTCATGGCTGCTGGAGTGCTGGGGAGCATGAGGCTGCTTACTCACAGCTTAACAGACCAGAAAACAGGGAGCCCTTTTGATTGAGTGAGTCTGGGCTCCTAACCTATGGGAAGGTGTCACTCACTTTTCGTGTGTGTCTTTCTTCCTCAGCTAAACTTATCTGGAAACACCTTCACAGATGCACTCAAAGGCATGCCTCACCAATGTCCTAGGTATTTCTTAGCCCAATCAAAATCGATTGCCACGGCAAGGGTGTTCCTTAGGATCAGGTAAGGCGGAGGAGGAAAGCAGAGATTAGTTCATGGAAGGGACAACTCAGACTCTTGAGGAGAACTAAAAATGGATGGTGACAAAGACTGAACAATGGACCTGGGTAGGGTGCCACAGGCCTATAATCCCAGCACTCAGGAAACTGAGGCAGGAAGATTACTGTGAGTTTAAAAACAGCCCTAAGCTACATAGTGAATTTGAGGTCAGCCTGGATTACAGAGGAAGGCCTTGTCAAAAGAGAGGTAAAAACCCAAACCTGGTTCTCTAAAAATATCAGCAAAATTTACAAATCTTTGGCTAGACCCACTAAGAGTGACTAAAATCAGAAAGTTTCAAACTGACTTTATAGAAATTTAAAGGATTCTAAAATACTATGAACAACTGTACAACAACAAATTTAATAATGCAGATGAAATAGAAAAAAAACAGCACAAACTACCAAGACAGACTCAAGAACACAAATGCAGAATTACAGCAGATCTTGTGCAGGCTAGTTGATGTCAGCTTGACCCGAGGGAGAGTCATTTGGGAAGAGTGACTCCCAGTTGAGAAAATGTCCCCATAAGATTTGCCTATAGGCAAATTTGTCCAGCATTTTCATGACTAATGATGGATGCAGGAGGGCCCATCTCACTTCCGGTAATGGACAGATGGGCCTGTGTTGTATAAAGAAACAAGCTGAGCAGCCAGGAGGAGAAAGTCAGTAAGCAGCACCCCTCCATGGCCTCTGATTCAGTTCTTGGAATGTAAGATTTGTTGTTGTTTGTTTGTTTGTTTTAGTTTCTCGAGACAGGGTCTCTCTGTGTAACCTCCACGGCTGTCCTGGAACTAGCTTTGTAGACCAGGCTGGCCTTGAACTCACAGAGATTCACCTGCCTCTGCCTCCCTAGCGCTCGGACTAAAGGTGCACCACCAGTACCCTATTTTTGTTATAATATTGCATCCCCACATTCTGTGAAACTTTTTTCTAAATTTTATGAAATTTATTTGTGTGAGGGGGTTGCACTCGTGCCAGAATCAATCCTTTGCTCCCCAAGTCTTTGATCGTGTTATTTTATCACAGCAATAGAAACCCCAAGACAAACATAGAAAAAGTAGAGCGATCTGATCCGAAACACAAAGAGGAGGGGCCACTGCCCTTGGCGACTATTCTGGAAGGGTTGTACTCCCCAGGCTAGCCTAGGCTGGAGACTCTGTGATGCAGAGAGGGCAGAGGGAAGAAAGGAAGGAGCTAACATGGGGCGCAGTATTTCCATATGCAGGGCCTCATCTCCTAGAATGGCTTTCAAAAAGAAGGTAAGTGAGGGCTAGGGAGAGATGGCTCAGTCATCAGTAAAGCGCTTGCCACACAGGCCTAAAGATGTGAGTTCGAGCCCCAGAACCCATAGGGGAAAAGTCAGGTGCCACACAGCTCCACTCTCAGGGCCCCAGCTTTAATTATTCTAGTCTCCACCCTTGGACCAGCCCTGAAAGACTAATTCATAGGGTCAAAATAAGTCAAAGATTCTTACAGACAGACAGACAGACAGACGGCATACTATTTATCTGTATGGAGACAGCTGAGACCATTCGTGATGGACAGTCCCACAGCAGCTGGGCAGGGCTGCCTTGAAAGCTGAACACTGACTCACCCAAAAGCTGCACGCCAGACTCGGAGATGGAATGGCTTATTAAAGGGACAGGTGAGGGGCCGGTTTGAAAGTGATACCCTGTCATCCCCCTGGATGCTGCATCCTAAATTAATGGGCATTGTGTGCCACTGTGTCCCCAGTTGGTGAAATAAAAGGCTACAGTAAGAAAGGAGGAGAGGAGGGGCATTCCCACAGGCCCTTATTCTCAACAACCACGAGGGGATTTTTGTGCTTTTTTGTCTGGCTACTCTCAGTTCTGCTCGTTAGGAGAGTCTAGCTCCCCCAGGGCTAGCTCCTGCGCCAGGGGCTCAGAAAAAGCCCTGTGGAAATGTAAAGTAAGTCTCCTGCTCACTGGATTGCGGCTTCCCACACTAAGGCTCAAGCAGGCGGGAAGAGATGCTATTCCAGCAGATTTAATTGCCCTTGATCCTGATGAGGAGGTAGGGCTCTGTTAAGCATTGATGGGAGGGGTGCGCTGTTTGACATTCAGATGATCCTACTGGGTACCTCGCGGTCCTTCCTTGCTCAGTTCTTCTCGGCTCTCCGGACATGACCTGCCCAGTGCT
This sequence comes from Ondatra zibethicus, assembly GCA_004026605.1. Taxonomy (NCBI): domain Eukaryota; kingdom Metazoa; phylum Chordata; class Mammalia; order Rodentia; family Cricetidae; genus Ondatra; species Ondatra zibethicus. The sequence continues at coordinate 39,863 of PVIU01010730.1, read as the reverse complement.
GTCTTGAAATCAGAACAGCCGTGATTACCCACAGGAGACCCTCACAAGATTGCATTCACTAACATTCCCTCGTGGAGAGACAGGGCTCATGAGGTTCTCCAGGACCCACCCCATTCCTCCACAGGAATATATGAGTGCTTAGCAATTGTCAGGGAGGAGGAGCCTTTGGTGGTGTAGCGGCCCACACCATGTTAGTAACGCCAAAAATTAAACCAATTAGTTCACTAGGCTAAATTTTGCTTTGGTCTGTCATTTGCCCTATGTGGGGTGCCTAGAAATATAAAAATAAACATACCAGGAAAAGCCACATAGCAATAGGAAGTAGTCACGTCACGATCCTGGCGCAAAAAGGAGCTGGTAACTGAGTTTCAAGACCCCTCAGGAATGAGAATATTTATCGTGATATCAGATAAGTCAGCCACCTCCATTGACAGTTGTAGTCCCGGGACAAAGACATTCTAGACTGGGTAATGGAGAAGGGCTCTGGTAAGGATCAGGTACTAACTGAATGTGTGTGTGTGTGTGTGTGTGTGTGTGCGTGTTGTATCTGTATGTCTGTGTATGAGTATGGAGGCCAGAAATCAACCTCAGATGTCATCCACCAGGAGCTGTACCCCTTGGTTTTTGAGTCAGGGTCTCTTACTGGGACCTAGGATTTGCCAATTAGACTCCCGTCAGCACTGAGATTACAAGCGTGAACCATCATGTTGTTGTTGTTTGCTTTGTTTTTGTTTTTCAAAACAGGGTTTCTCTGTATAATAGCCCTGGCTGTTCTGGAACTCGTTCTGTAGACCAGGCTGGCCTCAAACTCACAGAGATCCACCTGACTCCCGAGTGCTGGGATTAAGGGTTTGTGCCACCACCGCCCAACTCCATGCCTAGCTTTTCTAATGTGGGGATTGAACTCTGGTCTTTGTGCTTTTGTGCCAAGCATTTTACCAACTGAGCCATTTTCCAAGCCTTCACCTTCTTTGTGTAACTTTTTCAGTATGAAGCCCCGTGTGCTGGAGAAACTGCTCCCCAAATTGACTTTATGAAGCGAGTGTGTCTGAGGGACATGGGAGTCAAGTGTGACAGATGCTGTAGCGCACTGTCCAGTGTCCGGGAGCTTAGCTGACGCATTCCTCTTGTCTAGGCGAGTGCTGGCAGCTGAGGGCTGGGAGCAGAGCCTCCAAAGGGGATTGCCTTTCAGCTGAGGATGCCTGCCCCACCCAAGGTCACAGCCCCAATGCAGGGGCATCTTCTGTCCCTTGACTGGTCAAGGTGGGAATACAAAGGCCTGGACACCCTCATCTCAACTGGGGAAAAAATGTAAAGGCCATCTCAGTCCCAGAGGTCCTTGTGGCGTCAACTGGGTCTTGGCTGAAAACATGGCATAGTCCAACTTTTCCCTCTGTCCAGTTCTGTTCCCCATGCCCCTGGGGTGTCGTTCCTGAGAATGCTCCTCAATAAACTTTCTACATGCAAATATCTGCCTCAGGGTCTGTTTCCCAGGAAACCTGGCCGGTGACAAACTGTTTTACAGTGGTACTCTCGGGCATCGCACACGTGAAATACTGGGTAGGGCTGTCGTGGCTGAGGAGTTATTGCTTCCTTCCTTACAGCTTGGAGCAATCCTCATGAGTCTGAAAAATCAACACTGGTGACTTCGAAGAAGACATTTCTATTGGTCTGTCTTCCCCTCGCCATCCTGGGAGGGAGGTTTGCCATTGATCAATTACACAGTGCTACACAAGCCCATTTTCCTGCATTCTGAGGATCCTGGTATTCATTTTTCTGTCGGCAGATCTCCTCCCTTCCCCCACCAGGCTAACACCCCCCCACACACATACACACACACATACAACCTGCCCCAGACTAACTCATGGGGTAAAAATAAGTTGAGAGAGAGCTACAAACAGAATGACATTCGGGTGCTAGCCTGATGTATGTGTGAGGAGAGAGCTGAGGCCAGTCCCAGTAGATAGTTCCACCATAACTCAGCGAGACTGACTGCAAAAGTTGAATAGTGTGTGAGGTTTAAGCAGTGAGAAACCTGGTGAGTCTCATGGTTTGTCTGTCCGTTGATCTCCTCTGTAGCATCTCCAGCATACAGTAGCAGCCCACTCATCTAGGGACAAAGGCAGACCTATTAACAGGTAAGTGACTTGCCGTGTCCATTCCTCAGCATTTGAGATGACCGGGACGTCTGGCTCTTCCCACAAAAGAGGTTCATACAGGGAAGATGTTATGAGTCCTGGCATATGTCAACAGTATTGTCATTCAACTGAGTCTATTCTTGGTGCCTAGTGAGATGGCTTAGCAGTTAAAACATTGCAGTTAAGATCAGTGATCCGAGTTTGATATCTGAGTACCCATATAGTAGAAACAGAGAACCGGTTCCCAAAAGTCATCCTCTGACCTCCACACGTGGGCCGTGGCATGCCCCTCACCAACACAAATAATTATAATCTAAAATAAAACAGTCTATTCTTGTGTTCCTGTGAACTGGTTCCAGATATGTACTATAGCCAACAGGTTGGCAAATTGACCAACTAAATTGTGAAGATACCAGTCACCAACTCTTGGTCGCTGACACTGGAGCTGAGCCTCAGCTTGCATGCTCAGCTGGTACTGAAAAAGACAGCCATACTTTGGCTCAGCCCTGGCAGGATGCCATGGAATGGAGCACAAGCAACAAAAACAGTGGGGATTATTCCCTCCCCAGACCCATGGCAGGACTTACCAAGAATAAGAGAGATGTAAATAAAATACAAAAAGAGAAAGACATAACTATAGACAGAAAAATGATAATTAAAAGGGGGGGACCCCGTGTAATTGACTGCACAACCCAAGCAGAAAGCGAAGATGCAGTGGAGTCGGAAGAATCTGTAAAAGGCTAGTGTTTCATCAAGGAGGTAACTGTTTCCAAGCCGACAAACAGGAACAGATGAAAGACACCCCTCTCCAGGAGCTTCAGGGTTTCTAGGTGAGTTCTGTTGTAGTCCATGTGAACACATTAATAATACACTTCGAGGGCTGGAGAGATGGCTCAGCGGTTAAGAGCACTGCCTGCTCTTCCAAAGGTCCTGAGTTCAATTCCCAGCAACCACATGGTGGCTCACAACCATCTGTAATGAGGTCTGGTGCCCTCTTCGGGCCTGCAGGCATACACACAGACAAAATATTGTATACATAATAAATAAATATTAAAAAAAATAATAATACACTTCAAGTCGCCAATAAGGCGTCTGTGTCACACTAAGGGAAGAAATCAAAGCACTTCCCCTTGGTGTCATTTAACCAAGAGCGGGTCCAGATTTGCCTTCTCTACTTCCTTCTCCCTGTGTCTTCCGTCCTTTTGTCTGTCTGTTGTATGACTCTGAATCTGCCTGCCCAAAGAATGTCTTGTGAATCTGTCCCTGTCCCTGTGTGTCTGCGTGTCTGCATGTGCCCTAACAAAAGCCTTTGCTCTGTCTTTATTGAACGGCACAGAAAGCACCACATGGGGACGGAATGAGGGCTGCTCTACAGAGCTCTTTAACAAGAGCTTCAGTCACTGAGTCCAGCTGACCCCAATTGACCCGGGTAACAAACAGTAACACCAACATCATTGTTTATCAAGCAATATTCGTATGTTGTGTTCAACATTTATGGTGGATATTATATTTTATAAGATTGCTTTCAACCTCTGTATTTGCTGCTTTCAGCAAATGATACAAATGCATTATTTTGGGTCAGGGGCATGGAAAAGTGCATAATTTAAGATTACAGTTAAGCAGCAGCTTAGGTTGTAAAAGCTTCTTACACGGGAAATTCAAGGCAAGGAAGGTTGGCTGTTACATTGTTTCCTTAAAAGCAGGTTAAACAAACAGGCTGAGTACACAGTAGGATGGCAGTCTTGAGTTTTAAGGAACCTCAAGGTGTATCATTAACCCTGGCTGTGCAGTCCAGCAAGCCTTCCAGTCCCTCCGAATTGTAGACATTTTCATCACAGTATTGCATCCCCACATTCTGTGAAGCTGTTTCTAAATGCTATTACCTTGCTTTATTTACTGGGGCGGGGGGGGGGTCGCACTTGTGCTTCAATCACAGGTAATAGGTTTTCTCTTTCCACCATGTAGGTTCTGGGTATCAAATTCAGGTTGTCAGGCTTGGCAGCAAGGGCTTTTACCCACTGAACCATCTCCCCTGACCAAATTCTGTAAATCTTTTGAGAAATGTTTGATTATGGGCTGATACGATTGCCACCCCACCCCCCTGCTGAGGAGGGAATGGTCTCACCCACTTCAATTAATGTAATCAAGATAACCCCCTACAGGCATCCCCAGAGGCCCATCTCCCTCCTGCTTCTAGATCCTGTCAAGTTGACACTTACGGCTAACAACCTGGCAAGATGGACCTGCAGATGATGGATGGAGTAGGGTCGCCGGTGTCCTCCACCCAGCACAACTAGTTTGTCTCCCAAGGGGCTTTTCAGAGAGTACCGGAGCCCCAGATGTGCCCCAAGACCCAGATGTCAGTACGGCCCTGGGGTCTCTTAAGTGACTCCCTCTGGAATGAAATCCTGATGGAAGTGTCAGTTCCGTTATGACTCCTGTTGGTGAGCAGGGCAGCTGAGAGCTCTCCCAACTGGCTTCAACCCAAACCACTCTGGCTGGCAGCCTAGTGAGCGAAACAAAACTAAGAACTAGGGTGTGAGTAACCTCAGCCTTTGCTCTCTCCAAGAGGCACCTAGCCAAAGACAGAGAAAGGCAAGTGAATTGGCATAAGTAGTGATTATGACTCTCACCTGCATGGACTCAGCAGAGACTTCTTTCAGGTTTTGATTGAAAACACTTTGAGGGGAGTTGAAGGTAAGAGCACTTGCAGTACAAATAGGAGGACCTGGGTTCAAATCCCCAGAACCCATGCAAAAATCCAGACTTGGTTAGACACCCTTATAACAAACACCAGTGCTGTGCACTGGAGACCAGGATGGAAGGATTGCTGGGGCTTACTGGCCCTCAGCCTCATTCCAGGCTCAGTGAGAGACCCTGTCTCAAAAGAATACAGCAGAGAGTGACAGGGTAGAATGCCTGGCATCCACCCCTCTCCAACACACACATGCATATCTACCACACACGTACACTACACACAATAATAACAATAATGGAGATACTAAGAAGGCACTTGTCACAAAAGTGTTGGATTCCCTGAACTCACAAAGATGGAGAGAACTGACTGAACAAAATTGCTCTCTGACTTCACACTTGCACTGTGGTGTGAGTGCACCCACACATCTGTCTCTCTCTCTCTCTCTCTCTCTCTCTCTTTCTCTCACGCACACACCAATAATAATACATAAAACAAATTTAAAGTTTAAAATAATAATAATGAAACCATTTTTTCAATTTGCTTTGTAATTGATTTTTTCTTTATTCTTTTTCTTTGTTCTTTCATTATCTTTTCTTTTGCTTTTAATATGTAATTTTTATTTTAGACAAGGTCACTCTATGTAGCCCTGGCTGTCCTGGAACTCAACTATGTAAACCAGGCTGGCCCCAGACTCATAGAGATCCACCTGCCTCTGCCTTAGAAACTAAGGGAGGAGGCAGGCAAGTTGGTTTAGTAGGTAAGGGTGCTTGCCGCCAAGCAGGACAATCCAAATTCAATCCCTGGACCCACATGGTTGAAAGTGAGAACTGATTCACATAAGTTGTCCTCTGATCTTTCACATTTACTCCATGCCTGCACACATGCATGCAGGCACACACACACACACACACACACACACACACACACACGATAGATGATAGACAGATAGATAAATGGATAGATGGATGGATGATAGCTTGCTAGCTATAGGGATAGTAGATAGATAGATGATAGATAGATAGATAGATAGATAGATAGATAGATAGATAGATAGAATTGTAAAAAGAATTGAGGTGAACTCAGTGTGTTGGCATAGATCTTTAATCCCCCCACACTTGGGAGGCTGAGGCATGAGGATCTCAAGTCTACATTCTGCCTGAATGACCTTTTCTCAAAAGGACTGCTGGGATCCAAGCGAGGTGCTTGCTGTCTCAGTTCTGTTTCAACTTGGCAGACAGCTAGAAAACCACTCATCATTAGGGCCCTGTCGTTTATGTGTGCTGAATGTGAATGAAAGTTGAAGGAAATTCTAATGATACTTTTTAAACTTTTATTTAATGTGTACAGGTGTTTTGCCTGCATGCATGTCTGTGCACCACATGTGTGTCTAGTGCTGTGGAGACCAAAGGACAGCATGAGAGGCCCTGGAACTGGAGTTGCAGGTGGCTGTGAGCCACCCCGTGGGTGCTGAAAATCGAATCAGTGGTCTCTGGAAAAGCAGCCAGTGTTCTTAACCACTGTGCCATGTCTTGAGCCCTTCTAATGAGGTTTTGGTTGTTGTTATTGTTTTTCCTCTTCATGTTAAGGGAAAAGTTGAATTAGAGTCCAATCTAATAACCATGAAGATGTGGGACTTAGTGGTGGTTAATTCTCATTGTCAGTTTTTCTGGGTTCAGAATCATCTAAGGGTCACATATCTGCATATGACTGTGAGCATCTTCCCAGAGATGTTTAACCCAGGAGGAAACGCCCAGCCCTGAGTGTGTGGCATCATCCCACCCACAGTGGAAAGAGAAGAAAGCCCGCCATTCGTCAGCGTTCCCTCCTCTCTGCTTCCTGACTAGAGGTGCGGTTTGAGCAGCATCCATGCTTTCTCCTTCTTCATGGGCTGTTTTCCCAAACCAAGAGACGAAGTAAACACGTGTGTCCTTAAGTTGTTACGGTCAGCTGTTTGTCACAGCAATGGGAAAGTAGCTAATAGAGGCTCTGTGCCTGGGGAAACCGTAATGGTAACAGAAGAAAACAGAAATTACAATCTTTTAAAAATGATTTATAAAAGGTATAGTTCAATAAAAACAATTTTTAAAAAATCCCATCTCTGGAGGTTAGAGAGATGGCTCAGTGGTTAAGAGCACTTGTTGCTATTGCAGAGGACCTGGGATCGATTTCTAGTACCCATGTGGTGGTTCACAATGACCTGGAACTCCAGTTCCAGGGGGATGCAACTCCATCGTCTGACCTCTCAGGGTACCAAACATGTACGTGGTGTACATACGTACATATAAGCCAAACACCCATTCATACAACAAAGGAAATAAATCTAATTTAAAAAAATTAATTCCTCTCCAGCTAGGCAGTTGACTTTGTATCTGAAAGGCCAAGCTCAAGTATAAAACTCACAAAGACTTATCAATACCTGAGGCTTTGTTAATTAGCAAAGTGAAAGTCAGATTAGAAGTGAGTTTTTATTGTTGAAACTGGTGACATGTTAATTAGCATGACAAATGTTAGGAATGGATTTTTTAAAAAATTATTAAGTTTTATATTCATATGGGTATTTTGCCTATATGGATGTCTTTGTGCCTTGTGCATGTCTGGTACCCTCAGAGGCCAGAAAAGGGCATCAAGTCCCCTAGAACTGGAGTTACAGATGGTTGTGGAGTGGAGTGCATGCAGGTGCTGAGAATCGAGCAGCTATTACTACCACCCATTAGCCAAGAGACAGCATAGCACCTTTTTTAAAAATTATTTATTTGTAGTGCGTTGGTGTTTTGCCCACATGTATGTCTGTGTGAGGGTGTTGGATCCCTGGAACTAGAATTGCAGACGGCTGTGAGCTGCAATATGGGTGCTAGGAATTGAACTCAGGTCCTCTAGAAGGGCAATCAGTGCTCTTAACCATTGAGTCATCTCTCCGGCCCCACACATCACCTCTTACAGGAGATATACCAGCTAGCCAGTACCTCATTCTCAAAGGTCTGTGATATAAGCAACAGCAGGCAAAAATGTTCCTTGCTCCAGTCTCTGGGTCTCAGCCCCGTGTCCCTCCTCAAAGATTTCTTGTTTTCCCCTTTGTTCCCCCAAGACTTCCTGAGGGTGTGACTTATAAGTTTCCTTTGATTTTTCTCTTCACTCCCTGCCCGTTGGCTCTTCAGTGCCTAGTTAATAATTCCTTATACTTAGCTAACAATTTCCCATAGCCAATTCCCTCTGTTGAAACAGCCAGTGTAGTTTTTGGCTCCTGCCAGATACTGGAGGATATGTTAGAAAGAACTTTAAGGTGATGCATGACTAACTTGGCTTAGGTCAACATCCAATAAATATTAATGGAATAAATAAATGAGTAAATGACTAGATTTCTTCCTGTAAATTAGTAATGGCTTCCCCAGTTTTCAGTTTATTAGGATATATTATTTGTACAAAATAATGGGTTCCATGATGACCTTTTTATACCTATACACATGTGCTTTCATCATATGCACTGCCTTTACCCTGTCTTGTGCCCCTATACCTATGATTGATCACCTCAACTCCCAAATAGTCCCCCTTATTTTTCTTCCTCTTGTTTGCCGTGTTTGTTTTTGTTTGAGATAGGGTCTTACTGTCTGGCATGGAACCCACTCTGTATACAAGGTTAACCTCAAACTCAGAAATCCACCTGCCTCTGCCTCCAGAGGGCTTCCTTGATTTATTTTTTTAACTTCCTATTTTGTTTTATTTTTAAGACTTATTTTTATGTGGGCGTGTGGGTGTGCATGCCACATGAGTGCAGATGCCCTTAAGACTGTGTGTGTATAGTGTGTGTATAGGAAGTGAGTGCAGATGCCCTTAAGACTGTGTGTGTATAGTGTGTGTATAGGAGGTGAGTGCAGATGCCCTTAAGACTGTGTGTGTATACGTGTGTGTATAGGAGGTGAGTGTGGATGCCCTTAAGACTGTGTGTGTATACGTGTGTGTATAGGAGGTGAGTGTGATGCCCTTAAGACTGCATGTGTGTAGCCGGGTGGTGGTGGCGCACGCCTTTAATCCCAGCACTCGGAAGGCAGAGGCAGGCAGATCTCTGTGAGTTCGAGGCCAACCTGGTCTACAAGAGCTAGTTCCAGGACAGGCTCCAAAGCTACAGAGAAACCCTGTCTCAAAAAACAAAAACAAAAAACCAAACCAAAACAAAAAGACTGCTTGTGTGTATAGGTGTGTGTATAGGAGGTGAGTGCAGATGCCCCTGGTGGCCAGAAGGTGGCACTGGAGCCTCTGGAGCAGGAGTTGCAGAGAGTGGTGAGCCCTCCAATGTAGGTGCTAGAAATTGACTCAGGTCCTAAGGAAGAACAACAAACACTCTGAACCACTGAACCGCCTCCAGGCTGCTTCTAAGTTTTTATACCAATTTTATGTGACTTGAACTAATCTGAGTTAGTCCTCAGGGTCCTCTTGTTTCTAAAGGAATGTCCCCCACCAGCCATGACCAGAGTCAGTTCTGCATTGGAAAACATTAACAGCTACAGGTAGGTAGCATCCTCCAAAGGCATTGTTCATTCAAAGGGAGGGGCAGCTACCCAGCTATCCCAGGTTCCAGACCATTAATCCGGTTCCCGTCACAACCACCAAGTGTATTTTAGTCTCGGTGCCCTGTGTTTTTCGTTCATGGTCTAGTTGAACAAAACGTTCCTTCTACTGCTCTTTGGGCAACTGTAATTCTGCCACACTCTTTGCCAGCCCCTGACAAGCGGGTGTACCAGCCTCGGCCTCCAGGACTGAAGACAATGGAAACGACAGCCAGGGAGGTGGAGAGGACAATCTGTCCCCCACTGAAAGAAGGGGCATACTTCGCAGAACTTCTTAGGTTCTCATTCTTTTTTATAAAACTATTTTATAGCCAGGTATGGTGGTGCATGAGTAACAGGCCAGCCTGGTCTGCATAGTGAGTTCTAGGGAAGCCAGGGCTCTGTAGAGACCCTGACTCACAAACAAACAAACAAATAGTATTTTTATTATTTCCTGGGTATAAGTGTGGTGTCTGTATGTATGCCTGTGCACCGCATGCATGCCTGGTACTCGAGGAGGTCGAAAGAACTGGAGTTACAGACAGTTGGGACCTGCCATATGGGTACTGGGAATTGAACCCAAGTCTCTGGAAGAATAGTAAGTGCTCTTAACCACTGAGCCATCTCTCCCACCCACCCCAGGAGATAGCTCAGTTGGTAAAGTGCTTGCCTGGAAAGCCAAGAACCCAACTTCAATCCCCAAAGCCTGAGCAAAAAGAAGGCAAACACCCAGGCACAAGGCCTCCTGATGATGGACTTATAACCCAGTTCTGAAGAGGCAGAGACCAAGAGCACACTGGGGCTTGCTGGCCAACCAGCTTAGGCTACCAAATCAGCCAGGTACAGGTCAATGAGAGACCCTGCCTCACAAAAAAACAAGGTAGAGGACTCCTCAGGAAGGACACACTCTGACTTCCAGCACCTACATGAACATGTGCACACACACTCACAAACAGATACATGGAATAAGTTCACACTCTGTGGATGTGTGTGTTCATGTGTGTTGACTTGTGAGGAGCAGGAGTAAATGTTAGCTGTCTTCTTCAATCTCTCTCCGCCTTGTTTTTCAACACAGGGTCACTCACCGGGGCTAGCCTGGCAGGTGAGCAAATCCCAGGGATCCTCCAGTTCCCACCTCCCTAGCACTTGGATTCCGGGTCGGTGCCAATGAGCCTGGCTTCTATGGGGGTGCTGGGTATCGAACTCTGGTCCTCATCCCTTGGTAACAGGCATTTATCCACTGAGACTTCTCCCAAGCCAAAGTTCTCATTCTTCACAAAGAATTTATTGCTTTGCTACTTCAGTACACTTGGGTCTTCAAGAGCTGAAACTGGCCAGAAGTCAGACATTAATCAATGGCTGTTAGGTGGGACAATGGATAAACCCAGCTCCCTTGGCCTTATGGAGGGGGAGTTGTGCGGAGCAACATTCTAGAACTCTCCCTACTCCTAAACCAGCATGAAGTTACCCCTGGCCCCACTCCAAACCCTAGCCAGGCTTTTTCTGAAGCTCACATGGCTTCTTTCATAATCTAGGCCACCTGTCTGGAGTACCTGAGTGAAGAGCCACCAGCTGACTGGCACAGGGCCCTTCCCTGTGTCAACTGAGGGAAGGACTCTCAAATTCCAGATGGGACTCCCTGCTCACCGCCTCTTCACCACGTACCTCGCAGCAGAAATGCTGAATCATGGCAGGTGCCCTCCTCCAGTCCTGTTCCCACATCCTGTCAGGCACTGGGGGCCTCCATCTAATTGAGCCCTCAACCCTAAACCCTTCTTTATCTTTCTCCACAACTGTTTCACCTACATAGATAAGCCCTGAACAGAGCACACAAACCGGTGCAGCTGTAGGAACTAGAGGCCATTACTGACCCCAGGGAATATTTCAGAGAGATCTTCTGCAGCTGAACCTGGAGGAATGGGATAAGTGGTTCACCTCCCACCTGCAATCAAATACCACAGATAGTTCTTAGAGCAGAAACAGCCCCTAGCCCTGAGGTCCCCTGGGAGGGAAGGAGGTCAGCTGCCAACATTCCTGTTCCAGCCAAATGCTTCATAGAGAAGTTCTGGGCCTTAGGGACAATCTCAGAACCTCATGGCCCTGAGCTGAAAACTTGGAATGATAACAGGTAGCTCACAGGGCTGATAGGGAGATCAAAGCCGTGTTGCTACAGGCACAGAGATGTAGACAGAAGGTTGAACAATGAGATAGATACCGAGTGAGAGAAGCAAAGACTGTGGAGATGACACAAATCAGGAAACTGGGGACATCTGCACGTGCTAGTTAGCTTTATGTGTTGACTTGGTTGGACTAAGGGCTGATGCAATAATAGTGAGGTTATTGTTGGGGGATTGTTTGAGGGTGTTTCTGGAAGAGGGTAGAATTTGAGTGAGTAAACTGAGGAACACAATTTAAGTGTTTGCCATGCAATCCACTGAAGGCCTGAAAAGCAGACATGCCTGCTACCAGGCCAGTCCTCATGTTGGAAGGATCAGCTTCTTCTGCCCACGGCTGTGGTGGCCTTGGTTCTTGAGCCTTCGCTCTCATACCAGGACTTACACCATCACTTTTGGGGTGCCCAGTTTACAGAAAACGGATGGTGGGATTTCTTGGTCACCATAATTGTGTGAGCTGATTCTTATACTAAATATATATTTTTCTCACTGGCCCTATTTCTCTGGAGAAATTATAATTTCTCACTGGCCCTATTTCTCTGGAGAAATTATAAGACAACATGAAAAGATGATAGGGTAGGTGACCCGAAGGACAATGTGTTTATTAGGATCATCAAGTCCTGTGAAAAGAAGTGGGAGGTGTCAGGAAAGGGTAGGATAAGAAGCCAAACTGGGGTGTGGGCTTGGTAAAGCCCTTGGCTCTCTGTCAGAAAGCGCTAGAGCGAGGCTCATCCAGTAGAATTCTGCATTAGGCTGAGCTAGGCTAACACAGCCAGCCGTTGTCCCTCTTCATGCGCTCAAACCATGTCTTTATTCTCGGTCATTGGGTGTAGGTGGCTTTGAGGAGGATGTGCCCTGCGTAACGTGGCACTCTAGTCAAGGAAGAATGTAAGAGCTGACAGCCGGGGATGGTCTGCTCTGTAGGCCCTTCATAGACAACAAGTATTTCCCCTGAAGAAGGATCAGGTGACACATTTGCCTTTATAAGAGGGATTGGGCATAGCAGAAAAGTGGCTGTTCCAAGCATTCATTAATTCAGTATCCATTCACACAGTCCCATGGCCAATGGGTAGCTCTTATTGAGGACTTATTTTATGCTGCAACTTAAACTAAGTGCTGTGGGAAGATGCAAACATCAACAAGATGGGTCACATCCTGGTTCGGGTAGCCTCAGAAGCAGGTCCCAGGATGAGAAGACAGTGCTACCCAGGACAGTGGTGTATGTATGGACGACCCTAGCACCTGAAAGGTATAAGAAAGAGGAAGAGGACTTCAAGGCTAGCCTGGGCTACATGAGCCCGGGTATCAAGAGAGAAAAAGAAGAAGGAAAGGAAGTTAAGGGAGAGAGAAGTGTCAAGCACTACTTCCTGGTTAATTTGGGAGGAACCAGGAGCACCAAATAGAGAGTGTGGAGGTGTGCCAGAGAAGGGTATGAAGTAAATTCATTCTGGATTTATGGGCTGGAAGAGATGGCTCAGTTGTGCAAGCATGGGTTCAGATCCTCAGAAGCCATGTAAAAAGGCAGATGTGGCGATACACAGCTGTAATCCCAGCGCTGGGAGTTGGGGCAGGCGGGTAGAAGGCGGAGGCAGGCAGATCCCCAAAGCTCACCGGCCACTCTAGCCATGCACTGTAGGCAGCAAGAGAGCCTACGCTAAAAACAAAGGTTGTGGTAAGATGGCTCAGTGAGTGGAGGAACCTGCCGCTGAGCCTGATAACCTGAGTTCAAGCCCCAGGACCTACCTAGTGGAGAGAAAGAACCTACTCTCAAAAGTTGTCCTCTGCCATGGCATATGCATACACATGTGTGCACGCATGCACACACGCATACATAAATGTAATAACAAAAAGGTCTTAGAAAAACAAAGTTAGGGCCAGGTATAGCGGCACACGCTTTAATCCTAGCATTGAGGAATCAGAGGTAAACAAACTTTTGTGAGTTCAAGGCCAGCCTGGTCTACATAGTAAGTTCTATAAAATGAGACTCTGTCTTGAAAAAAATAAAACAAACAAAAAAGGTAGAATGTAATTGAGGAAGCCCCCTCCTCCGCCCTACCCCCTGCTCCAGGGTTGATCTCTGGCCTCCATGCACAAGCACATACACCACTAACAAATACAAATATACACACAGACACAAAAGTGTGGGCTTTAACAGCCACCACTGTGAGCCCCTGGAACACATTCCCACAGAGAACTTGAAACCGAGCACAGGCTCTCTCTTATCCAAGAGATCCGGGGTGCTCAGACACCAGTCCCCACAGGCAATGGCTGAGAATTCCTCTTGGAAGCATTAAATGCCTGACCCTTTCAGATTGCTGCGTCACTAAGTGTGGAAATGGGGGGGGCCTCTAGCAGTGGGTGCTGAGCTCACATCAATACTTTACAGGCTGGAGGTGTGGGGAAAGACCATCAGAGAACAGCCTGTCAAATATGATGAACACTGACTTTAAACGTGGCATACAAAGAAAGCCCATGTTATGGTTTGCATCTTAAATGTCTCCCCAAGTCCATATGTATAAAGGTTTGGTTGCCAGCCTTTGGCACTATTGGGAGATGGTGGAACCATTAGAAGGTGGGAACTGATGGATCAGCAGGGATGTACCCCTTAAGAGGCTATTGGGACCCTGAACTTTCCTCTCTCCTGTTTCTGGACCCCATGGGGAGAAGAGTTTTGTTCCATGTGGGTTTCCCACCATGAAGTAATGCCTGGCAGCAGCCAAAGGCACCAGGCCAACAACAGACAAGAAAAGGTTGGGCTGGAAGGAAAAGCCAAAAAAGAGCCTCGGAGGGTTTCTCAGAGGGGCTGCTTCAAGACTTCTCAAGTCATCCAAGGTGATCCTAGCACAGGCAGCAGGTAGAAGAAATATGGAGGGCTAGGACCGTGAGGGAAAGTGAGTCTAGAACAAGCAAGACCCAAAGGAGGCTTTTTCTCGCGATGCAAGGATTGAAGAGGCTCTGTCATGAATCAGATCTACTGTCCAGAGAAATCTCAGCAGCTACAGAGCACAGAGTGAGTTTGAGGAAATAGGACTAGGGGTGGGGGAGGAGGGCAGAGGGCCCAAGGGGGGTCTGAAGAGAGAAGGTAACCAAATCAGGAGATAAAGAACGCACCTGGCTTAAACTTACAGGAAGAGGAGCTGGAGGGAGGCCTGGTGGTCAATCAGGAATTCCCATCCATTTCTCCACACACCAGAGACAGGGTTAGCAAGATTTTCATAGGATAAACCCCTCACAGCCATAAGCGAAATGAGTCACAGAATGCTTCTGCCACTAGCTTCAGCACGTTCCATGACCAAAATTAGACAACAGGCTGGAAATTTTGATTCAAACCCATTTTTCAATGAGATGAGTCACCCTACTTTATTTTCCAAGGTATTCAGAGAGTTAAACGTAGTCTTTCTGAGCCAGGTGACAGTGTACACACCTGGAGTCCCAGCACTGAGGGGCTTGAGGCAAGATGATTGTGAGTTCAAAACCAGCTTGGGCTACATAGCTGAGACCTTGTCTTAAGCAAATGAATGCAATGGTAAGGGGCTTGCCACACAGTGTAAGGACCTTAGCTTGATGCCCAGAGACCTGCATTAAAAACAAAACAAAAAACAAACAAACAACAACAACAACAAAAAAAACCCACACAGCACTAGATACCTGTAATTCCAGCCCTGGGCTAAGTGGAGACGGAGACTCCTGGGGGATTGCTAGACAGGCCGTCTAGCTGAATTGATAAATTCTAGTTTAGTGAGTCACCCTGTCTCAAAAATTAAGGTGAAAGAAAAAAAAGGAATAAGATGAAGAGCAACTGAAACCCATTGTCAGCTTCTGACCTCTACATGCACAAACACACACAAGGCAAACTCAAATGCACACATGCACACAAACAACAAAAGTAGTCCTTCCCGGGCTGTGTCGTTTTTTAGCTTTCTCTTTTTCTCAGGGCTGAGTTCAGTGGCTTTTTGATCAGTAAACACCCTGCCTAAACTACAGGGTTTTATGTGCTGTTTGGCTTCTTTTTTTCCTGACGGGACCAAAAGCAAGCTGTATCCTACTGCTGCAAGGCGGGAAGCAGCAAGGAGCAAGGAACTAAACATACCATCTCTTCAATTGCCACAGTAATTCTGGCATCTGGCTATGATGATGGCCCCCCAAAGAGTCTATCCCGGAAGCAGCAAACACCCTTTCCCTTTACACCCCATCAGCAAGAACTCAACCACAGAGCCATATTCCGTATTTAGCTGCAGGCAAAGTTGAGAAGTGTAATTTTTAACTTCAGGTGGCCGTGTACCCAGCTAACAAATTCAGCCTTTAAAGCACTTTTTATTAGTTTTTCTGTGTGTGTGAGGGGGGTATGTGTGTGTGCACACAAACAGGTACCTAGACACACACATGCTGGCCCTCAGGCATGTATACAGCTGCACGTGTTCATGCAGGCACAGGGGCTAGAGGATATCAAGTGACCTATCTTTCACTCTATTTTTTTCCTTTGACACAAGGTCTCTCGCACTGAACTGAGCCTAGAGCTAAGCTACCAAACAGCCAGCCCCAGTGATTCTCCTGTTCCTGCTCCCTGCAATCCTTCCTGCCACCCCCTACCCATCCCCATCCCCCACCCCTGGGACTGGGGTTCTGATATTGTGCAGCTGTTTTACATGGGAACCAGGAGTTAGAATTCAGAAAGTATTCATATCGGCTGAGCTATTTCTCCAGCCTCTTCCCTTGGTCCCCTTAAAGGAGAATTTTGTTTGTATTAGTTAGCTCTTCCTGCCTAGCAACTGGCTCCAGCACTTGACAGCCGGAAGAAACTGCATTTTGGTTTCTCACACTTCCGTTAGACAGGCATCTGGCTCCATGTGGTACTATCTACAGGATTTGGGCCAGAGCTGGAAAACCCAAAATGGCCTTCTTTACACAACCAATGTCTCTGTTGAAGGTGGTTCGGATGACCAGGGCTAACTGGAAAGACTAAGCCCCTCTCTGCAGGGTTAGTGACACTCTTTAATAGATATGGGACCTTGGTTCCCATCCAAGCGCTTCCACTCTCTAGCAAGATATCATGAGCTCCTTCATATGTGACCTGAAAATCCTCCCAGGCAAAAGTGAAGGTGGCAGGGGCCTCTGGAGGCCTGCACTTGGGTGCACATGTGGGTGTGCATGAACATACACGTGCACACACACATACACAAACATCACTCCTGTTTTAAAGACTTACCCTGCAACTGAGAATGACATACTGTGATGATTTGAATCCCCCCCCCAAAGACTTTGTCCCCAGCTTAGTGCTATTGGGAAATGTCAGAAGCTGCCAGGACTATAGTCCCTAGCTGGGGGAAGCAGGTTCCAGGGGGCATGCCCTTGAAGACGGTTTTGGTAGCTGAGACCCTCCTCTTATTTGATCTCTTGCTCCCTTAACACATGGTGGACAGTTTGGTTCCACCATCCACCATGCAGTCTCCGCCAGAGAAGCTTCCCTTCTGCAGGCCTAAAGAAAAGTGGGAAGATCCAACAGACTAATGGAGCCCTCCAAACTATGAACCCCAATAACCCCTACCTCTTTATAAATTGATTGTCTTAGGCATTTGTTACAGACACAGAACACGTATGAAATTAGATCCGTGATTTTATACCTGCTGATGCTTGTCCTTGTTAGGGTCACTGTTGCTGTGACGAAACACCATGACCAAAACAACTTGGGGAAGAAATGGTTTATTTGGCTTACAGTCTTCCACAGCTTTGTTCCTCATAAAGGGAAGTCAGGAAGTCAGGGCAGGAACCTGGAGACAGGAGCTGATGTAGAGGCCATGCAACGATGCTGCTTTTTTGCTTGCTCCTTATGTCTTGTTCAGCCTAATTTCTTTTCCTTTTTTTTTTTTTTCGGTTTTTTGAGACTGGGTTTCTCTGTGTAGCCCTGGCTGTCTTGGAACTCACTCTGTAGACCAGGGTAGCCTCAAACTCACAGAGATCCGCCTGCCTCTGCCTCCCAAGTGCTGGGATTAAATGTGTGTGCCACCACTGCCCGGTTCAGCCTTCTTTCTTACACCCAGGATCACCAGCCCACGGTGAGCCTACCCACAATGGGCTGGGAGAGCCGTCCCCCATCATTCGCTAATTAAGAAAATGCCGTATAGGCATTGCCTATATCCCTATCTTCCATTATGGAGGCATTTTCTCAAATAAGGTTCCCTCCTCCCAGATGACTCTAGCTTGTGTCAGGTAGACATAAAACTAGCCAGCACGTCACTGCTTCTAAGCCAGCCCTCCAGACAGCTTGACATTTCCTCTTCAGTTCCACCAAATAAATAATGGAGTCTTGATGTGGTTATGGAGGGAAGGGTTCTGAAAGAAGCAATAAATAGCTACAAAATTATACCCAGTGCTTTTCACACAGGAGCAGTCCTCTTAGGCTGGTAAAGACTGGTAAAAGCATGCCTCTACCAGCCGTGGGACCATCTGCAGACCAGAACTGAGCCAGAATTCTCAGGATGCATGTGAGTGCCTCCCAAGAGGGATGGAATATAAGCCCTCGTAGGCAGCACACCGGGTCAGATGGGCCTGTTGGCAGACACTAAATGTGAGGGGGAATATGATGGTTATTATGAGTCGCCAATTTGCCCAAACCTAGAACCATCCAGAAGATGGGCCTCTGAGTATGCCTGGGAGAAGGGGGAATCTTGGCTCTGCTGATTGACATGCCACTGTGGGTGGCACAGTTCCCTGACTGAGATCCTGTAGAGAAAGAGAGCTGAGCCACAGCGTACAACCACAATTCTGTGCTTCTTAAGTGTGGATGCCATGTAAGCAGCCAGCCCTACACCCGCCCTGTCTGCTGCTTTCTCTCACTTGCCTCGAAGGACTTTATTCCTCCAGACAAAGGCAAAACAGGAATTTTTTTTTGAAAGAAGTTCTTACTATATATCCTCAGGAGTCCTGAAATTCACTATATAGGTGAGGCTGTCCTCGAACTCACAGAGCCACCTGCCTCTGCCTCCCAAGTACTGGGATTAAAGGAGTGCATCACCACATCTGGCAGAAAGCTAAAACAAACCCCACCCCCCTTAGGGTTCTTTTGTAGAATGTTTGATGACAGTAAGGAGAAAGATACTAAGATGGCAGTCACACGGAAATGCTAAGAGTAAAACTGTGACTTGTGTTTGATGAGCTCATGGAGGTGGGGGGCTGAGGAGATAACACAGAAAAAGCAAGTGGAGGGAATCAGAGCAGAACATAAGAGAGCCATGGGATGTTGGCAAATGCATTGAATGGGAATCCCAGAAGGAGAAGAGAGAAGAAAGAAGGTGGAATTTTTGAATAAATAATGACTGAGGATTTTTCAAAATTAATGGCAGGTGCCAAACCATAGATTCACAAAGCTCAGAAAAGACCAAGCAGGGTGAAAATCAAATCAACTAAAAACAAAACAAACCCTAGGCATATCATATTTAGATTGCTGAATGTCAAAACCAAAGGAAAAAAATCATAAAGGCAACCAGAAAAAACAGAAACACTACCTTCTACAGAACAAAGATTCCCCACCAGAAACCACAAAAGTCAAAGGACAGCAAAACATCCTTAAAATGATAAAAACAACAAAAGACCAACTCAGACAAGAAAGTCAATACCCAAATATACTTCAGAAATTTAAAGGAATACTTAATATTTAAAAAGTCCTTTATGTGTATGAATGTTTGCATGCACGTATGTAAGTGTATCACACGCATGCAGTGCCTGTGGAGTCCAGAAGTCCATGAATTCCCTAGAACTGGAGTTACAGAGAGAGTTGTGGGCTGTCCTGTGGGTGCTGGGAGCCAAACCTAGAACCTCTGCAAGGATAGTAAGGGCTCTTCACCGAGCCCTCCTTTGGATTCCGCAGACACCTGCACACATGGACATGGCTCCCCTCACCTCCATACATACGTATGTATGTGTGTATGTGTATGTATGTGTGTGTATATATAAATAGAAAGCCAGCCAAGCATAGCCAGGTAGCAAGCTAGAGAGTGAGTGTTGAGGAAGCGTGGAGCCCCGGCCCTGACTTCTCTCCACAGTGGACTGTGACCTGGAAGTGTCAGCCAAACAAACCCTTTCCTCCTCAAGTTGCTTTTGATTGGAATACAGCAAACAGAGCTCAGACTTGAACACACACACAGTGAGGAGTACACTGGCCTTTGGGATCAAGGAAAGGGTTCTCTGTGAATTCAAGGCCAGCCTGGTCTATAAAATGAGGCCAGGTTAGCCGGAGCTACAGAGTGAGATACATACACGTACGCGGAATATACATTAATTGGATAAATATTCTGAGGCGTGGTCTCTTTGTGTATCTCTGCCTGGCCTGGAACTCACTAAGCAAACCAGGCTGGCCTCGAATTCAGAGATCTGCCTCTCCCTGCCTTCTAAGGGCTGGGATTAAAGGTGTGCACTACCACACCTAGCCAAACGCAATGATTTTTTAAATAAACAAATCTCTTTTACCTTTTTCTTTTCATTTCTTTCAGTTCTATGACAGAATCTAGGGCCTCATAGATGTTAGGCATATGGACTACCAGTCTTTGATTCTCTTAATATTTGAAACTCCAAATACCATCTATTTTCCTGGCCCAGTCCAACTACATTCCTTGAGAAATAGACAGCCTGGAGGAAAGACAAGTAAAAATATTAAGTGTCTAACTCAGCACAAATTGTCACAGATCAAGATTTGCAGGTAAAATTGGGGGTGACCTAAACCAAACTCAAGGACTTTGAAAGTAAGTCCCTCCAACTCTCTTCCTCACAGAAGGGTATTCTTCCAGAATGATCGGCTACTTCCTACTTATATTTTCTAGGGTTTCCTTTGTCTTAAACCACTTGGCCGCTGTGAGGAGGATTTGTGTGCCAGGGGTCTACAAGGAAGTGCTCCTGGGAGAGAGCAGGAGAGGGAAGAGGCAAGGGCTCCTCCTCAGTGGAGCATCCGCCTGACCTCCCTGGGGTTCTGGAGTGTAGATGACACCTGCCAAGGGAGCTGGGCCTGTGGGTTCCTGCCTAGTGAGTCACTGGCCACCGGCCACATGAATTCCCAGGTGTGGCTAACAAGGCTCCAGTCACCTAAGGGCAGGCCCCGAAGCATATCACAGGTGCAGGCTGTCAGTCACAAGCACACGGAGCAGTCAGAGCAGAGGAGGCCCCGGACAGCGGGAGCCAGAGGGGTCTGTGTGACACTGGTTCTAATGAAGGCTTTTTGTGTGAAATGGAGGAGAGACAGGACACAGGGAGACGCAACCTCAATACAAGAGAGATCTGTAACTTGGTTTTAAATCCCAGGTGGCAGAGGCAGAGGCTGTTTTCTTAATACAGAGGCCCAAGAGTGTGAGCTGGGCTGAGGCAGTCAGAACACAAGCCTCATTTCCCAGCATCCAGCAAAGTCATGTGTGGCCAATGGAAAGCAAAAAGCAGTTTGGTATGTGATTTCTGCACCCTGTGTTTTTTTGGCTGTTTTGGTTTTTGCAGGGCTGAGAGGCTTTGCTCATTCTAGGTAAATCCACTCCCCAGAGGTGGAGGTCACTCCACTGAGCTACATCTCTAAGCCTCGAGAAGGGTTTTCAACACTCTTTTTTTGAACCTTCCTCAACCTTCCTCATCGCTGTAGCCTAAAATGAGGTCCCTGAACGCTGCTGTGCAAGCAGGCATCTTGAACCAAAGGATAGAGGTAGGGTTGCCAGATAAATTTCATTTTGACTTAATTTTTTGATGTTTATTTATTCATTTTATGTGGGGAGGTGAGAAGTGGGTTTGCTGTGGTACGCGTGTGGAGGTCGGTTGTCTCCTTCCACCATGTGGGTTCCAGGGACCTAACTCAAGTTGTCAGGCTTGGTGGGACATACCCTTACCCACTGAGTCACCTTACTGGCCCCTTCACTTCCTTATTTAATGTATACAACATATTTATATTAAAAAGAATTCACTCTTGATATTGCAATCCAACTGGTGTCCTGTATTTTCTCTGATAACCCAACGCATAAACCATATGTCGATGGTGACTCTTCTTAACTCGGTGACGTTCAGAGAAACCCAGGACACAGGAAAGAATACTTCCGTGTGTGTGTGTGTGAACATTCCTAGAGTTCGAGGAAGTAGGTATGTCTCGGTCCTGACCCCTTCTCTCAACTTCCTGATAACTGTGAAGTGAGCAGCTCTGGTTTCTGCATGTTCCTGTCATAGTATTCTGCGGCTCCACAGCTCAACAGCAGAGCCAGGGGACCAGGGGCTAAAATTTCAGAAACCCTAATAAAGCTTTCTTCCTTCCTACTGTATTTGTCCTAGAGAGAAAGTCTGAGTAGCACACAGAATAACAAGCTAGAAGGCCTTGGGTGGCCAATGAGTGAGTCACTAGACTGTTTGCCTCTAAACTTTTGGATTTGATTCTATTACATATTTATTTATTTACTGCGTGCAAATATGTGGAGGGTATATGTATATCATGGTGTACATGTGGGGATCAGAAGACAATTTGACTTTATCATGTGGAAACACAGAATCCAACTCAGATCAGCAGTCTCGGCAGCACTCACCTTTACCTACCGAACCATCTTATTGACTCCCAATTTTGTTTTTATAAGAATACTGCTGGGCTTGGTGGCGTACACCTTTAATCCCAGCACTGAGGAGGCGGAGGCAGGTGTATCTCCAAATTTGAGTCCAAATGAGTTTCAGGACAGCCAAGGCTACACAGAGAAACCCTCTCTCAACAAAACAAACAAATAATTTTTTTTTTAAAAGGAGAAAGAAGCTGGGCGGTAGTGGCGCACACCTTTAATCCCAGTACTCAGGAGGCAGAGGCAGGCGGATCTCTGTGAGTTCGAGGCCAGCTTGGTCTACAAAAGCTAGTTCCAGGACAGGCTCCAAAGCTGCAGAGAAACTCTGTCTCAAAAAACAAAAAACAAACAAAAAAACAAAACAAAAAGGAAAAAGAAAAGAAAAAGAAAGAAAATTTCCCCATTTGAAGGCCTATAGTGGTGTATTGTTTCTTCCCTATCAGTGGCAGCTAACCTGTTAAGCCAAGCTCTGCTACTAACTTGTTAACTGAACCCAGGAACATTCTCTAATCCCCAAATTGCCATTCACAAAGTTGGGGTGACGGTAATCCTCACCTCATAGGGCTGTCCTGGTAAATATTTCAAGCAGCAGGCCTCGGTCAGAGGTCTCTGTGACTGATGGAGACAGAGTGCCTGTCCCTGGGAACGGGGCACTCCTGGCACACCCACTCCTCAGCATTAACACACAACAACTGGCTTGCACCTTCACCCTGCAAGACTGTACCCCATCATCCCTGAAAGCTGGACACTCCCTGCTTCCAGAAACACACTTGGCATCAAGTGATGCGCCCTTAGGAAGAGGGTCACAAGACTGTTATGCTGAACTCTGACTAAATATGTGACGTGAAGCCTTAGACAGAGAAGCCGTTTCTATCTTTGCTCAGAGCACCGGAGAGAACCTGCTAGCACATTCTCACCTTCCTTCCACATTTAGAACGCTGAAAACATCGCTAGCTCCGCCAGCTCATCGGGGCCTTCCTTGTGGGCCTAGGTTGGCAACAAGAACTCACCATTTCCTCATAGGGGAAGAACATGGGGAATGTGGGGGACATTTGAAGACGTAGAAGACAAATGTTTTCCTGCAGAGAGAAACCAGCCAGAGCAGTGTAGGAAGGCAGGCACTACAGCTTCTCGCTGTCTCCCTGCGGTCTGCAGACATCTGTTATTGAGATCTGTATCAGACCATTTAAAGTCACACAAATTCCCTACCAAAGGCAAGGAGGGAGCCCACCCAGGTCTGACGATTTTCATAGATTCCCTTCTGTCCACATATCCTAATGACCTGATTAGCAATTCTACTGTATTTAATTTGCACCCTGGGTAATTTACTGTCAGCCAGAAGAGCCATCAGCTTGAAAAATGGCACCAAAATTAAAAACCAATACTGAAGTTTCTGTTGGAATGAGCTCTCCCGGCACAATGATGAAGCAGGATTAGCTAGAGTCCATAGGTGTAGGTTTGCAAGTGGCAACCGCTTTTACGTCCTAACGTGCTGCTAGGAGCAAAAACCGCAGCCTTTCTGAACCACAGGAAACCGGCAGCCAAGTAGAAAATGGAGAAGGAACTGCGAATCAGCCCAGTTGAACAGTTACGGAAAGCACTGAATGCGGCCCACCTCCTTCTCCTTGTAATGGTTTTAAGCATGTTCACAAATTCTGTGACGTGAAGTTCAGTTCCCCTCCCCTTGAACATATATTGGCCTTCCTCAAATGAAGAGAAAATGTTGGAAGGAGCACTTCATCTTTCTGGAAGGTGAGAACCTGGTGCAGGAAGAGCCCCTCTGCCCTGAGCAGCGGGTGAAAGGCCTAAACAGCTGCTTCTACCTACATCTGTTGGGAGTTGTTTGGATCTAGAAACCAGACTCAAGAATGAGAAAGCCTTTGAGATACTCCAATCCATTCCAGCTACCATGTCACTATGGCCTAAGACCATCTCTAGAGACCTTCCTGGCTAAATTTACTCAATCCTCTGAATATCTAGCAGCCCCAGTGACTGTCAGAAGTTTTTTTTTGTTTGTTTGTTTGGTTGGTTGGTTGGTTGGTTTTGGTTTGGTTTTCGAGACAGGGTTTCTCTGTGCTGTCTTGGCTGTCCTGGAACTAGCTCTGTAGACCAGGCTGGCCTCAAACTCAAAGATCTGCCTGCCTCTGCCTCCCAAGTGCTGGGATTAGAGGCATGAGCCATTATGTCTATTGACTGTCAGAGTTTTAAACCACTATTTTGGACTCATTTGTCATTCAGTAATAGATAAGAATACCCAGGATTCCTCAGTGTGCCTGTTCCCATGACTTGGTGTAACACGAGGGCCTGCTTGTTGGGGTTTCCATCCTGTCCAGTTTTCCCAGCCATTTAGTTCCAGAGAAAATCACACAGAGGTCTACATTAGGTTATAAACTGATTGGCCCATTAGCTCAGGCTTTGTATTAGCTCTTATAACTTATATAGCCCATTATTCTTATCTATGTTAGCCACATGGCTCAGTACCTTTCTCAGGCGGGGCAGGTCACATTCTGCTTCTTGGGTGGTCTAGGCAGGAGTGCCGAGGGAGCTTCCTGCTTCCCAGAATTCTCTTATTCTCGTTGCTCCGCCTCTACTTCCTGTCTGGTTGTTTCACCTATACATTTTGGCTAATGGCCAATCAGCGTTTATTTAAATCATGATTGACAGAATACAGACAATTCTCCTGCACCACTACTTGGTGCCATCTGAGCCTCATAGGGATCCCTGTCAAAGGCAGCCAGCCCACAGCCTACCCACTGTCTCCACTAACTGTCCTGGGACTGGGTGAATGTACCCAGACTCACCAGAGTAAATGCATACCCCCACTCTACCCTGTTCTAGAATCTATTGCCATCTGTGTACCAGGGACATCATCTTCTACAGAAGCATTCCCAATTTGAAGAAACTCGGGCTCTTACTCCCACTTAGAAGAGATTATGACTGGGGCTGGAGAACTGGCTTTCTAGTTAGAATTGGCTTACTATTTAGAAGTTTGTACTCCTCTTCCAAGGGAGCCAAGTTTGGTTCCAAGCACTTGCATCAGGCAGCTTACAACTGCCTGGAACTCTTTTTTTTTTTTAAATTTATTTTTATGTACATTAGTGTTTTGCCTGTATGTATACTTATGTGAGGGTGTCAGATTTCGGAGTTATGGGCAGTTGTGAGCTGCCATGTGGATGCTGGGAATTGAACTCAGGACCTCTGGAAGAGCACCAGTCAGTGCTCTTAACCGCTGAGCCATCACTCCAGCACCCTGCCTGGAACTCTTGCTCCAGGAAATCTAGTGCCCTCTTCCAGACCCCAAGGGCACCTGTACTTACATGAACATAGAAATGCACAAATGCTCACGTAATTTTAAGAAAATAAAGATAAATCTTTTAAAAAAGGAAAAAGGAAAGCTCATGGCCAAGGCTCAGTGCTGGAACCTCCTATCCCCAATAAGCAGGACCTGCCCTGTCCCACCTCTCTGAATCTCAAAGCAATGTTACAATAAGGCAGGAACAGTGGCATCCTGATGGCAGCCTCAAGAATCGAGCCATGACAGTGTCCTACCGAACTTCTCCCAAAGTACCAAACAAGTCCCATTCTTTGCCCTGTACCTACCCATTGACCAGAATGTCCTTTCCTGGGATCCCTGCTACCTTCCCTCATGTCTGTAGAGTATCTCATAGCCTTCCAGAAATCTCTTTCTTACTGCAGTCTTCCTGTTGGTTTGGGTTGTTTAACATCTGAACACTAAGAGCTATTGCCTTAGTCTTTATTTTACTGCACCTTTAGTCTACCGCTCAAGCCCAAACTCAGTGAGAAACAGCAGAATTTTCCAGGCCTTGCTAGGGAGCCCTTCAAAACTGCTGGCCATTGGCCACATGTCCTGTTCACTCCAATGGCTTTGGTACAGCAACTAGACAAAAGCAGGCTTTGCAAATGATATTTGTTGATCACTTATATAATATTGCATAGAATTATCAAGAATGAAAGTCTCTGTGTTGTCTAGACTGTGTCTTCCTGTCTCTATATATACACCCACTCCTTGGGGATACCAACAAAGTTTACTTTGCTTCTGAACAGGTCCCTAAAATGTTTCTTTCTTCCCTTCTCAGGCCTGTGAAGCAGTGACCATTTTTGTTGCCTCATGCAGACACTCTTCCCTCTTACTCCTGAGTACCTTCTGGCCCAATTTCCCCTTGATGAACATTTACCTCTCTTCACCTGGGGTTCCTACTGATTGTTGAAACTGTTTTGCCAGCTAGAAGAGAGCTGGAAGTGTAGGAATTATCAATACCCTGGAAACAACCGCAGTAAGTGACTGACATTAGCTATACTTGGAAGCCTGTGCTTTGCATTGTTTCCCCCAAAGGAAATGTGGGGTGTGTGTGTGTGTGTGTGTGTGTGTGTGTGTGTGTGTGTGTGTGTGTGTGTGTGTGTGTGTGTGTGTGTGTGTGTGTGTCTTTTTAAGGGCAGGCCCATGGAGGTTACTCTGCCTTATTCTGGAATCTTGAGGGTCAGAACTTTGACAAATTAATTTAGTGGGACACAATCCAGGCCACCAGCACTCACCAGAGGTCACTGACTTGCTCCTTCAGCCTTCTTTTTATTTATTTTTTTAAAAGAGGGTTTCCACATAGCCCAGACTGGCCTTGAACTTGCTATGTACCCAGAGATGTCCTTGAACGTCCCCAAGTCTCCCGCTTCCATCTCTGGAGTACTGGGATTACAGCTATTCACCACCATAATCGGTTTATGCTGCACTGGGGCTGGAACACAGGGCTTTGCTTCATGCATGCTAAGCAAATAACCATCTGAGCCACATCCCCAGCCTCCTCCTGCAGCCATCCTTAGCGGTCTCTCCTGACACCCACAATTCCACTGTGGCTGCTTTGTCTCAGCCCTGCTTCTGGAAAGCTCAAACTAAGACAGTATGATGGTTCCCTTGGTCTGGCCAGCAGTTGCCTAGGCTGTCATTGTAGATGGGATCCACTGCAAGATCCTCTCCCCTGCAGCATCACGAAGTGTGGAGAGCTCTGTGGTCTCATACTTTACCATGGAGAATTCTCTTCCTGTGACTGGCAGGGTTTTTTTCACACCTTTGTTACAATTGGCTGCATGCAAATTAGCTAAGCCAAATATGTCTATCCTAGTTATGATTCATGCACCAACCACTAGCCCTGCTGGCTATAGGATTGCTGTGGATATGCAAATTAAGCAACACTAATTTGTTGATGCTGATAAGATGCTGGACTCAGGCTGCCCTCCTGCATGGTGCTGATAAGGTCCAGAAACTAGAATACAATTCATATGCTCACACAGTGACCAACCCAGCACACTAAGGAGCCAGACACACTAGCTGAGAAACTGTGACAGTCAAGACATCTGGGGGCCAGGTGGTAGTTCCTGCTTCTCCATCAGTTGGTTGGGTGTCACATCACATAAGCCTGACAGAAGGACCCTACTGACCAAGAGACCTGGTTACACAACGTCTTGCCACCACCTCCCAAGTATGCCATGTGATACACTCACCGAATGCCTCCTCCTACCTCAGCGCCTTTGTGACAAGCCTTCAAACTGGTAGAATGGGAATTGTCACTGTCATCTTTGATACATTTCTCTTTAACTCCTGAGGGTTCAGAAACTATCTCAGGCCCACCGCTCAATGGGTTTAGAACTACCCTGGCCTTGCTGCCTGGATGTCTCCTACATATACTGTTTGGGCTCAGGATACATCACCTTTAACTATGACTGCAAGAAAGCAGAATATACCACCCCAAAGCATCCCTCTTTGGAATATTGATTGTTTTGAGCTGGTTATTTTGAGAGACTGCAAACACAGAAATAGCTCTGCAGAGCTCCAGTTCTACAAAGGCAAATTTCGTCAGTGACAGTGCCTGCATCAGAAAGAAAGCTGTCCACCTGTCGCAAGCGAGGAGACTGGGAGCCATATGTGGAGACAGCCTTTGAAAGGGGTCACTCCCCATTGTCCTGGACATTGTCCCAGTCTGGTGAGTAGACTGCTTGAGTCAAGCAGTTCAGGGCCACCTGAACAGCATAGCAAGCAAGACTCCAGATTGTAAGAGGCGCGCGCGTGTGTGTGTGTGTGTGTGTGTGTGTGTGTGTGTGTGCGTGCATGTGCACGTGTGTGTGTGCAAGTGTGCAAGTGTGCATACTCATTACATGTGTGCACATGCCCTCCCAGCCAGAAGAGGCCTCTTAGATCCCATGGAACAAGAGTTACAAGTGGTT
Organism: Ondatra zibethicus; assembly: GCA_004026605.1. NCBI lineage: Eukaryota > Metazoa > Chordata > Mammalia > Rodentia > Cricetidae > Ondatra > Ondatra zibethicus. The sequence continues at coordinate 11,519 of PVIU01010730.1, read as the reverse complement.
GTAAACCAAATTATGTGGATGCTTGGGACCGAACTGGGATCCTCTGCAAGAGAAGTGCACGGTTAACCACAGAGCCTTCTCTCTGGCTCCTTTTTAAAAAATTGTATTTCAAACCTTTATTCTTTGTGTATGTCTTCCTTCAGCCTCATAATTTCTTTCTCCCACTTCTAGAAGCCCCAGGCTCCTATTCCTTCCTGTGGCTGGGGATGCTGCATAAGTTCCAGTCACCTGACCTCTGACTCACGGTTTTGTGGGACTTGTATGTGTACTTACAGTAATTAAAATGGTTTTTTGTCTGCTAATCTGTTTTACATCCATTTAACGCAAAGTGCAGTCAAAAACCCTAAGAAGAATAGTAGAGAGCTACTGTGCCTCCCCAGAAGCCCTCCACATCCTGTTGTGACTACATTCCTGGGTGGCAGCGTTTGGGTCAGCCTGGGCAATGCCCCTGCTGCCCAAGATCCTCAGGGAACAGGTTCTGCAGACTTCACTTCCACCCTTGCCCCAGCCTGCTTTGCAACTGTGGATTTTTCTTAGATCCTGACCTTGGCTTTGAGCAGCCCAGCTGCTTTTTATTACAAGAGCTGAGCTGGGGGTGGGCAGGCAAGGTCTGGTTCACACAGCAACCTCCTCAATGGAGGAGCACAGGCCCTGACAGCTGTGCACAGAGCACTTGGGTGCCTCAGATGGGTTTATTCAAAGTTCATAATTACCCTGAAATCTCTTAAAATGAAAACATGATTGAAGAATTAAACCTGGTAAACAAATTAGTCAGAAAGAAAACCTCCGCATAGCAAATGACAAAATCCAAAGAGCCAAGCCAGCAAATGAGTGGGCTTGCGTTATAATTGGCAGCCAGAGCTGCTGAGGACCCCCAGGCTCTGGTAGAAGCAGGACTTGGGAGCAGTCAGCTCCCTGGGGTAAGGGGAGGCCAGACTGAGAGTGTAGGGGCTTTGTGGCCAGTCAAGCAGCCAGCGCCTTGGGAGGAACATGGTCGAGGACCCAAAGTCTTGCACAGCTGGCACGGGAGATGGGGCAGCAGCTGGCTCCCTGCTGCCAAAGTCCAGGTGGTGACCCTGGAATTGGCAAGGGTTGGAGAGGTGACTGGGGGAGGCCTGTCCTGAGCAGAGCTGGAGCTGTTTGTATTTTCTGTGCACCCCCCAACTCACCCCCCTAACCTCCCATTCTTGGTTTCATCTATCCTGAGGACCCCGGGCCCAATTCATGTTTATATTTTCTTCCTAACTGTTTGGGTGGAAGCTTCACCTCAGCCCCTGGCATCCATATACCCAAAGAGTCTGGAATGTTCGGGTGGGGGCTCCAGCGCAAGCCCCCTCCCCTGGAGTTGCCCCAGTCCAGACTCCGGCCCTGAGAAAGCCCGCCAAATGATGATCTCTCCCCAGCGATACTCAAGACCACCCCCACAGGGTGTTTAAACTGCCCCCCAGAGAACAAACACGTGGTTTTCCGGTCTTCCTTTCCAGTCTCCTCTCTGGAGGAGAGAAAGCCACCCAGGAGCCTTTGTATCCATTAAACCTGGACTTTTTCTAATTTGGTTTGATTTGGTCTGATTCGGATTATTGTGTCGGCAGAGAGGCTTATGGGGGGCAGAAACTTTTCACTAACCTCTCTCTCCATCTCCCCATTCTCTGTTCTCCCTCCTCCCCTCTCCTCTCCACTGATTCATGCCTGTATTCTTAGAAACTGCTACTCCACACTTAGGGGTATCTCTCTCTGTATGAGAACAATGTTCTGGCTCCCACTAATGTGAGAACAACCACCCCAAGCCAAGCACAGTGACACATTCCTGTAAACCCGTAGTCCCAGCAGTTCCAGCACTCCTGAGGCAAAGAGTATCAGCAATTGAAAACCATCCTCATCTCCAGTTCCAGGCCAGCCTGAACACCATGAGACTCTGTCTCAAACAAACAAACACCCCAAAACTGAGAAGCGGGACTGGAGAGACAGCTTAGCAGTTAAGAGCACTTGCTGATCTATCATGAGGACCTGATTTTTGATCCTGGCACCACATCCTTGGGTCACAAATGCCTTCTAATTCCAGCTCTAAAGGATCCAGTGGCCTCCTCAGGCAGCTGCACACACGTGTGCATACATTCACATGGATATACAGACACACAAGTCATACACATTTAAATATAAGTCTAAAAACCAAGAGCTTTCTAAGCAATCATTGCTCAAACTCACAGATTCTACGGCTCAGTGCAAGGGCTGATTAGACAGCCAGGCTGGAATGACCCAGAAGCCTCCACACTCGCTGGCCACCTAAGCCTTGCTGCCGGTCACTGGGACCTTAGCTAGAGCTGCTGGTTTTCATCCCCCATGTGTAGTGTGATGTTTTGCTTATTCTTATTCTTTTGGCTTCTTTGAGGGACCCACAACCCAGCTCCCAAATAAATACACATGGATGCTTATTCTTTGTTAGGAATACTCAGCCTTAACTTGGCTTGTTTCTTGTCTGCTTTTCTTAACTTAGGTTATCCTGTCTACCTTTTCCTACTGGGCTTTCATCTTTCTTCTGTGTAGCTTACTTTCTTTTTTACTCTCGTACTGACTGGGTGATCCCTGATGTCCTCCTCTCCTTCTTTCCTTTGCTCCTTGCTCTGCTATTTATTCTCTCTGCCTGCCAGCCCCACCTTTCCTTGTTCCTGCCTTGCTATTGGCCGTTCAGCTCTTTATTATAACCATCAAGTGTTTTAGACAGGCAAAAAAAAAATCACAGCTTCACAGTTAATCAAATGCAGTATAAACAAAAGTCACACACCTGAAAATAATATTCCCCAACACCCCTGGAGCCTGGCTTTTCTCCCAGTATGGCAGTCTGGGGACACTCAGGGGTTCCTGATCTCTCTCTCTCTCTCTCTCTCTCTCTCTCTCTCTGCTTTGTTTTTTGAGACTGGGTTTCTCTGTGTTACAGTTTTGGCTGTCCTGGAACTCACTCTGTAGACCAGGCTGGCCTCGAACTCACAGAGATCCACCTACCTCCACCTCCAGAGTGCTGGGATTAAAGGCGTGCACCACCACTGTCTGGCTACTCCTGACATCTTTTTGTTTGTTTGTTTGTTTTGTTTTGTTTTTGTTTTTCGAGACAGGGTTTCTCTGTCGCTCCTGACGTCTTAACAAGATCATATCACACCCTAGTGAAAACCCCAACTCACACCTCCAGTGTTCAGAGTAGGTTGAATGGTGACTTCAACATGATGTATACACGCTAACCCCTGGAAGCTGCGCATGCAACTTCAGTGTGAAGCAGGCTCTTTGCATTTGATCCCCCAGCAGCAAAGAATAAGCGAGGAAGAGTGCCTTTGCTGGCAAGGATTTTGATACTCCTCTTGGAGTATCAGATTTGGCCTGAGCTCCAGGACAGGTATCCTTGTAAGAGACACTGTTGCCAGCCTCTTCCTGGGGGAGTGGCTGCCTTGTAAAGCTGCAGATAGTCTAAGGAGCCAGGCTTGCCACTTCTTTTGGCTCTCAGACTATTGAGACAATGGGCCTTAAGAAATGGAAATTATTCCCCCCAGGAATCTCATGCTGGGAGAAGGAAATGCTGAAGCCAGGTGCCAACCAGAGGAGGACCTTGTCTCCAGGAAGGAGATTTCCCAGGTTTCTGACGACTTGTCAGACTACCTTGCTGGGGAGACCTTAGCTGTCACTGGTGGGAGCCATGGGTGGTGAGAGCCATCAGTGGTGGGAACAGTCAGTGGTGGAGCAGGACCACACATTGACCAGAACTGCTTAGTGATGAAGCATAGCCCTTGCCCCCTTATTCAAACCTAAACCTCATATCAGGACCCTGAACAGGGACCTCTTTATCCCTCTCTTACTACTACATAGAAAAAAGCTCCTTCGCACTTTTTTTGTTTTCTCTTATTTATCTCTTTAATTGGCCTATTGGGGCTGAGTGGCCAAGACTAGCTTGATAGATGGCTAGGGCCTGGCTCTGACTCTAACAGCTTTGGTAATAAGGAGACATAGAAGAACATCTATTCCTCCCAAATAGGATACCAAGAAACCAAAGACTCTACTCACGTCCAGCTTGGTGGACCAATGAATTTATTGAGGGTTACTTACAGGAGCACGAGCAACTCAAAAGCAACTGCGTCACACAAAAGCCCCCCCAAACATGGGTGACAACTGAAAAAACCTGCATCACTGGAGGCCCACCCTCAGTCAGCTTTCCAATCCTATGTACTCTCTCCTGCACGCGCACGTAGACATAACAACCAGCTGCAACCCAGGAGGGAACGGTGGGTGGGGTCTCAGGGAAGGGTCTGGTGCCCTTCCCCCACCCTGCTTTCTGTGAGGGATTGTCATTAGCCCCGTCGCCACAGACTTAGCTGCCACTCATTGTTCTGTTTGCTTCACTGCTGGGACTACAGGCTCAAGGGAGTCTGTAGGTTTTACCCTCTTATGCAGGGTTGAACCCCATATAGGGTCATGCACCGAAATGTGGGGTTGTGAAAAATTTGGCTTCCCTGCACTGTATTGTGAGATTTTCCTGCAGCCTTGGGATCTGAACTCACAAGAGCAATCTTCTCTGTGCATGTGCTTTATATACAAACGTTTCTGCTTCTAGAAGCATCGCAGTTTAATTATAGAAAACGACAACTTTTAGTATTTCCCCACTACTCTCATTCCTCAGCATGCAGAAGCAAAATTAGTACATCTTTATATTTGTATATCTAACTGGGTTAGATGTTTGCATTTATTATTTTTCTGTGTGTGTATATTATGTGTCTGTGTGTTCATGCATGTATGTGCCATGTCTCTGGAGGCCAGGGTGTGTATAGTTACTGTTCTATTGCTGTGATAAAAATACTGTGACCAAGGCAACTTAGAAAAGAAAGAGTTTCTTTAGGGTTCCAGTTCCGGAGGATTAGAGCCCATGACAGGGGCAGCAGGTGGCAGGCCCGGGAAGCTGAGAGCTCACTTCTTGTACCAGAAACATATGAGAGAAAGATCACTTGAAATGGTTCAAATCTTTAGATTCTCAAAGCCCACCCCAGTGACACACTTCATCCCACAAGGTCACACTTCCTAAGCCTCCCCAAGCAGTGTCACCAACTGACAAATAAGTATTCAAGTGCTAGGAACCATGAGGGACATCTCATTCAAACCCCACCTATCTTCCTGCTTTGCCCTCCACCTTGGTTTCTGCTGTTGTTTGGGGGTTTTCAGACGCATTCATCTGTATTTCAGTGTATGTGAATGTGTGCATTTATGTGCATCTATAATACACATAGAGAGGACAGAAGAGAATGGTGTGTGTCAATCTCTGCCTATTTCTTTGAGGAAGGATCTCTGCCTGAACCTGGGGTTCCCACTTTCTCAGCCAGTCACAGGGAGCCAGCCTCCTGTCTTTCAGTACCTTTCAGAGCTGGGGTTACAAGCATGGATGGATGGCCAGATTCTTACCTGTCTGTTGGAAAAAGGAGTCCTGTCCTCGGAATTTTAAAGCATACTCTTTCAACCATGGCCATGAGCCATCCCTTCAACCACTCTGCTTTGTTTTTTGTTTTTTTTTTTTTTGAAACAGGGTCGCTCACAAAATCTAGAGCTCACTGGCTAGACCAGGGGGCCAGTGAGCACTGAGGATCTGCTATGTCTACCTCCCAAACACCCCACCCCAAGCTAGGATAGACATGAAAGCCACCATGACCAACAGATCTAAACTCAGGTCCTCCTGCTTGTGTGACAGGCACTTTACTAACTGAGCCATCTCCTTGGCCCCAGAATGCTTTTTTAAAAATTACTTTTGCTGGGTTGCAGAGATGGCTCAGTGGTTAAGAACACTGGCTACTCTTCCAGAGGACCCGGGTTCAATTCCCAGTACCCAGATAGCAGCTCACCCCTGTCTGTAACTCCAGTTCCAAGGAATCTGACACCCTCACACAAACATATAGGCAAAACACCAGTGCAACACACACAAAATAAATTAAAAATTAACTTTGGCAAGACGGCTCAGTGGGTAACAGTGTTTGTGAGGCAAGGCTAGTGACCTGTGTTTGAGCCTCAGAGCCTGTCCTCAGACACCCACAGATGTGGTGTGACATGTGCCCCTCCCAACAACAATAATATTTAAATTGATGTTGAGTTGATCATTTGAGTTTCATTTTAAAATTAAGTGTATTTTGACTTAGGATTAGGACAGAATTTCCAACAATTTCTGAAGTGACCCAAATGTATTTTTGCCCTTTTCTTTTTTCTTTTTGGTTTTTCAAGGCAGGGTTTCTCTGTGTAACAGCTCTTGTCCTGGAACCACTCTGTAGACCAGGCTGGCCTTGAACTCAAAGAGATCCGCTTGCTTCTGCCTTCTGAGTGCTGGGATTAAAGGCATGTGCCACCATGCCCAGCTAAGGAATTGTTTTAAAAGAACTTTATTATCTATCAGTAAATGTTTGATATGTGTGCCTATTTTATATTCCCACATACCCAAGGCCACGTAACAATTTCTCAGGTAAAATGGCATCATGAGTGGAAAGAGTTCGAGCAGCTGTGCTGAAGGCCATTGGGACAGTGGCCTGCTACATCATGGTTATGGGCATGTTACACACAGAGGAAACAGCTTTACTACAGTGGACACGCAAACAACAGGCATCTGGAAAGAAGAAAAGGCCATATGACAGTGGAGGTAGAGAGTGGAGTGGTACAGCCACAAGCCAAGAGCACCTGGAGCTGTGAGAAGCTAGAAGAGATAGGAACCAGCCTCCCTTGAGCCTCTAGAGGGACCAAGAGCCCACAGCCATCCTCCCCCCCCCCAAGGCAGGGTTTCTCTGTGTAACAGCCCTAGCTGTCCTAAAACTCACTCTGTAGGCCAGGCTGGCCTCGAACTCACAGAGATCCATCTACCTCTGCCTCCCAAGTGCTGGGATTAAAGGCGTGCGCCACCACTGCCCAGCTTGCCCACAGCCATCCTGATGATGGACTGTTGGCCTCTAGACTATAAGAAAATCCTAACCTGTGCTTACAGCCACCCAGCCTGGGGTCGATTTTTCAAACAACCTCAGGAAATGAATACACCATCTTTGGGGCCCTGAGCATATGGCTTTGCTCCACTAGAGATAAATGAAATGTGGAGGTGGCAGTAGAGAAAGATGGCCCAATGGTTAAGATCATTTGTTGCTTTTGCAGAGGTCCAGGGTTTTGGTTCTCAGCACCTACATGGTGGCTGACAACCATCCATAACTCTAGTTCCAGAGGGCCCAACGCCCTCTTTTCATCTTGCCAAGCACCAGGCATGAGCATGGTATACAAATATACATGGAGGCAAATCACTTACGTACAGAAAATAAGAACTTTTTAAAAAAAAAATGAAATAGGGATAAGAATGGGTGGGGGTACAAGGATTGCTTACCACACACAAAGCCCTAGGACCCAACCATGACACTGCATAAAGCAGGTGGCTGGTGTACACCTGTAATCTAATACTCAGGAGCTTGAGGGAAGAGGATCAGAAAGGAGTTATATAGCAAGAAAAGAAAAATAAAACAGATGGGTAGGTAGATATATTTGTAGTCAGAGGCTGCTTGTTTGTTCCCAGTTGCCCAGACCCAAAATAATAACACAAAATCATATTATTACAACATTGCTTGGCCTATTAGCTCAGGCTTCTTATTGGCTAGCTCTTATATCTTAAATTAACCCATTTCTATTCATCTGTGTATTGCCATGTAGTTGTGGCTTACCAGTAAGGTTCCATCCAGTGTCTGGCATCTGTCTTTTGTGGCAGCAACATGGCTTCTCTGTCACCCTGCCTTCTTTCCTCCTCTGTCTGCTTGGAATTCCCACCTGGCTCTATTCTGCTAAGCCACTGGCTAAAGCAGCTTTATTCACTAACCAATAAAAGCAACGCATAAGCAGAAGGACCTCCCACACCAGACATTAGTGAGTTACTGTGGAAAGGTTCACAACTCAGCCCCTGGCATTCTCGCGTTATTGTGAACAGCAAAAGTGGGGACACTCATGAAGAAAAAACCAATCCAGGTGTGCTGGTGCTTACCTTTAATCCCAGGACTTGGGGGCAGAGGCAGGTGGATCTCTGTAAATTGGAGGTCAGCTTGGCCTACAGAAGTAGTTCCAGAACAGTCAGGGCTACACAGAGAAACCCTGATCTCCATGAGACCCTGATTAGAGAAGGAGGGAGAATCAAATTAGAGACAATGACACATAAAAGCTGATCCCTACCAGGAGCCTTCCCCTTCCCTCGCCTCATCCTGGCCACTGGCTCCATTCAGAGTTTGCATAGGACTCAGGAGCCCCTTCTGGCTGGCTTGACCTGCCCTGCCCTGCTGCCTCTCTCCTTCCTGTCAGCCTTTCAGGCTGCTTCGCTGCTTCTCCATGAAGACCCTCACGGACGTGGGTCAGCTGCAGGGTTCTGGTAATGTCTTCACTCCTTTGAAGTCTTTAAGGCGGGGCTCTGTTTCCCCTTCAGTTCTCGGGTCCCTTATAAAGTTGTCAGGCATGACTCCAGAACCTCCTGAAGGCACCAAAGCCCACAAAGCTCAAGACCATAGAGCACACACACGTCTGAATATTTTGCTTTTGATTCTTCCAAATATTCTTGATTACTTGAATTTGATGATATGGAACCAGGGATATGTAGGGTGTATTAGTCAGGGTTCTCTAGAGAAACAGAACTTAAAGAATGAATATGGTTATATAGAATCTACATAAATTCTGTAAACAGTGCAGGGATGATACATTTTAAAGTATTCAGAGGATATACATACATACATGATTTATTGATTTATTAGAATGGCTTACAGGCTGTGGTCCAGCTAGTCCAACAATGGCTATCTACCAATGGAAGGTCCAAGAATCCAGTTGTTATTCAATCCATGAGGCTGGATGTCTCAGCTGGTCTGCAGTATATACAGGAATCCCAAAGAAATATACTGTAATGCCAGCGAAGGAATGGATTTGCCAGTGAGAACAAGAGCAAGCAGGCCATGAGCAAGCATCCTTCTTCCATGTCCTTATTTAGGCTGCCAGCAGAAGGTGTGGCCCAGACTACAGGTAGATCTTCCCACCTCAAAAGATCTGGATTAAAAGTGGGTCTTCCCACTTCAGATGATTTAATTTAGAAAAAAAAAATCCTTCATAGGTGTGTCCAGCCACTTGAGTTTTAGTTAATCCCAGATGTAGTCAAGCTGACAACCAGGAACAGCCATCACAGAGAGGCACCTGTCTATCACATACGATTGTCACAGCTGGGTGGCTCATCATGGGACACCGTTATGTTATTCTTACTATTTTGCTCTAGTTTCATTCTGTTTCTGTAACAAAACACTACCTACCAAGAGCACCACAGGGGCAGTCAGAGCAGGAATTCAAGGCAGGGACCATGGACAGACTCAATTGTCCTCTCTCCCTCCCCTCCCCTCCCCTCCCCTCCCCTCCCCTCTCCCCTTACTCATTTACAGGTGCATGCTTGCCTAACTTTATACAGCTCAGGACCAGCTACCTCCCTAGGAACAGTGAGGCCCTCCAGCACCAGTTAATCCTCTCCCACAAGCTTTCCCACAGGCCACTCTGACCTAGGCAATTTCTCCTGAGGCTCCCTTTCAGATGCCTGTGGTATGGTGACAATTAGGTTAACTAAAACAAAAATATTTTCAGGTGGATCTGAATTTTTTCATAATAAAGTATGTACTCCATCAACTGTGTGGGTGTGTGTGGCGGGGTAGGGGTCATGTCTGGAAACAACAACAACATCTCCCCAGCTTCCTAAAACAGCTGTCCCGGAACTCGCTCTGTAGATCAGGCTGGCCTCAAACTCACAGAGATTTTCTAGCCTCTGCCTCTGGAGTGCTAGGATTAAAGGCCCGCAGCACCGCTTGCCCGGCTTTAATGGCAAGTGTTCACATGGAGACTAGGTTCCCAAGGAAGTCAGTCACATGGGAGGTGGAGTTTGAGGCACAGGAGATTCAGGATGAAAAGCTGGTGGCAAGACAACAAGAATGGGGGTCCCCCGCTGACTCCCCACATTCATTCTCTTACAATTCTGAGGCAAGGAGTCCAAAGCTAGGGTGTCCATTGGCTGGCTCTTTCCCTTCTCCAGTATCCAGAGGTCTCATGGTTCCTTCCTGCGACTTCAAAGGTAGCAAGCACACCACGCTGGCCTCTACTGATTCAGTTACCATGGTCTCCTCAGAGCTGGTTCTCCTGCCTCTCTTGGAAAGACCTTTGTGTGACTATAGCTCAGTGCATAGCATGCTTGCTTGTCTGGCACACACGAAGCCCTGGGTTGCATCTGCAGTGTTGCATAAACAGGGCATGGTGGGACATACCTGTAATCGCAACACTGAGGAGGTGGAGGCAGGAGGATCAAGATTTTCAGTAATCAACAGCTATAGTCTGGGTCACACAAGACCTCACCTCAAGAAGAAAACCAAAAAGAAAGACCTTTGCATTGCTTTCTGTTACTTCGAGCTCACCAGATAATCAGACAAGGCTCTCAGAAGCCTGTGGTTCTAGGCAAGAGATCTGGAAGGTCAGTAAACTGGAAGGCTAATGGGTCCCCTTGGTTGTTACCATGTGAGTATGGGTGTTCACACTGTTCCCACTAGAATGCCTCTATATGGGCTGGTCCTCATCCTATCCCAAACCCCCAGCGGCCCTGACAACTATAGCAGCAGATGTCCTTAGAGAAATTCTCACCTATCCTAGCAGTGATGAAAAGTCCCACTGGGAATGGGGTTGGTGGTGTATGCCTTTAATACCAGTCCCGGGAAAGCAAAGACAGGCAGATCTCTGTGAGTGTGACATCAAACTGAGCTACACAGTGACTTACAGGACAAGAGCTACAAGGTGAGATCCTGTCTCAAGTGGTGGGGGAAAAGAGGAGAGGAGAGAAGAGACGGAAGGCCACCCTATCTCTGTAGAAAACTGCATGGTGGGACTTCAAAAAGCTAGCCTTGGCTATAGAGCTAGCTCAGTTGCTGAACCTCACAAGCAAAAGGAGCTGAGTCTGATCCCCAGAACCGTGTGGTATTATGATTATATAATCCCAGTGCTGAGCTGGGTGGTGGTGGCGCACACCTTTAATCTCAGCACTCTGGAGGTATCCCGGCCAGCGGGATGCGAACGGTGGTCCCTGATAAACCTAGGGGAGAGGAATGGAGGGGCAAGAGACATGAAAAATGATGGCAAGACAGGATTTCTGATCAAACTGTTGAGTTTATTATTTCTCAGAAGCTGTTATATAGCAAACGGGCAAGGGGGATGTAGTATCTGTCCTCTTATTGGCCACGCCCACTCCCAGCTTCCAGCCTCTGACCCTAACTCTCTGCCTCTCTTCCCTTTCCGCTCTCACGGGAGCAGCAGCTGCTTCTCTCCCCTCTCCCCCCTTCCCTCTATCTCCCTGTCTCTCTCTATCTCTTTATCTTCTCTCTCTCCTTTTTCCTCCATCACCCATCTAATAAATGTTTAACTCTGCATAGTGCGCCTACCCAGCTCTCTTTGGTCCGTCCGTACCGCCGCACAGCCCATATGGGGACCCG
>PVIU01010729.1:0-68507 GCA_004026605.1 Ondatra zibethicus | reverse complement strand
ATTCACAATAAAATCTAGAGAAGTTGAAGGATACTCATTCACTGATCTATTTCTCCTTCACACAGACCAGTCAGAGTCCAGTCTGGTAGGAGTTGCTGGACTGTCTTTGCAGCACTAGGTAGCAGAGGCAGGATTAGATGTTCACAGCAATTCTCAATTACATAGTGTGATGCAAGCCTGAGCTACAGGAGACATTAATCTAAACCAGTTGTTCTCAATCTTCCTAGTGCTGTGACTCTTTAATACAGTTACTAATGATGAAGTGATCTTCCCACCTATAAAATTATTTTTACTGCTACTCCATAACTATATTTTTGCTACTGTTATGAATTATAATATAAATATCCATACTTTCTGATGGTCTTAGTCCAGTCCTATGATAGGTTCATTTGATCCCCCAAAAGGAGTCATGACCCACCAGGTTGAGAATCACTGCTCTAAACTGATATAAATAGATGACAAAAATAAAAAGAGAGTGATATTAATAAGAGAATGCATGACTTTGTCCCTTGTAAAATGTTAGCTGCTGAGTGCTGTAAGCTGACATATGGAGTTATAGCCAATGGCCTGTGTCTCAAACACCTGAGCTGACTTAACTGTGTCAACCAGGACTGAACATATCTGCATGGGAGAGTTCACTAACTGGAAACTAAATACTTAGTAGTTCAAGCTCTCCTCCCTAAACTGTATACCCACTGGTATCTGTCTTCATTCACATGGAAGGATACCATGTATGATGGGAAATTACACAGAAAGTCACACAATGTACTCCATCAGGTCCTTCTTTGTAACGGAGACCCCTGAAGCTCATGACCTTAAACTTCAGTCTATGATTTAGCTATTATCCAGTCTGTCTCCCCCCTCCAGTGTACACAGTATACTGTTCCTACTGTCTGAAGGGAAAAGTCATGCTCTATATGACTGAAACTGGTAAATTTATAACTCAGGGGTACAGCATACTTGTAATCAAAGAATTTATGGTGGTTAGCCAAGAGGATAGCAAGGGTAATGCCCCGTGGGGCTACAGACAGGATTCAAGTCCACCTCAATCAGTATAGGGGACATGGGATCTAAACTGCTTTTCTAAAAGATGAAAAATGCAGTTGTTCTAGAATTATTATACTTTCATGGCACATAAGGTTGCAATCTTGTAATGGCCCCTTGAGCAGCATGTTAGAGCAGCATCTTTGATGGGAAAGTGGGTCTTTTGGCTGGTTGTAAATCATGGTTGTCTCATTTGTTATAGGAATGCACCTTACTGGCTGATTCATCCTGGTGAACAAACATTTTCATCTCATCATACTAATCTCTAACTGGCATAATTAGAATACTACTTATCTTTGGGGTATTTGGGATGCAGTCCTCCATTACTTAAATTTTACTTTTGTGACTTAATGTATCCTAATAACTGCTAAATCCTTATACCATTAATTCTATTATCAATTATGCTCTTCTACATCACAGTTTAGCACGGGAGTGATACTCTACACAAGAGAAACCATTTACAATCTCCACAAAATTAACTACAGACGGATCCTAAACCTAAATGTTAAAAGTGCAGAACTTCTGAAGATCCTGGAGGGACCAGTAGTCTCCAAGTCTGGTAAATTTGGTGATATCTCTCCACATGCGACAGTATAAACTCTACAGACACCACTATTTGTGGCTCCCAACACTCTGCTCTGTACAGACACAACCCAGTCAGTGAAGTTATTCAGAGGCTACCAGCAGGGACCACTTAAGACTACTTAGGATGAGGTAGGAACACGTTAAACTCTGTGTTTGTCCACTGGCTCCCACCAGGCCAGGGGAGGACCCACCACACCAGCCACGAGCCTCAACAGGCCGCTCCACCTAGTATGGGGACAGCGGCCCCTCACCCGCCAAGCCTAGCCACTCCTCCGCACTTGGGGACAGCAGCCCCTCGGATACCAAGACCGGCAACTCCTCCCCACCTGGAGACATTGGCCCCTTACTCACCTTGGCCCACCGCTCCTCCCGTCTGTGGAGAGCATTCCCCTCACTCACCATGGTGCAGCTACCGAGCTAACACGCTCTCTCTCCACAAGGAAGCCCAAGGAGCAGTGAGTGCATGAGAGACTGACTTCTTCAGGAAGAGCTAAACCGGAAGCATGACTCCAGAAAGAACCCTCCCATTTGACTGGTGGGTCTGCTGGAGGCTCTGATTGGCTAGTGAGGTCTGAGTGACAGAACCAGGTGAGCAGAAGGGACACAGCACAGCATTCCCAGCACTGGCTGCTAATTATAATTCAACAGCAAGTCTCTTGCTAATGTAAATAAATGGGTTCGGTTTTAAAAGGAAGTATACAAATTCAGAAAGAGGACAATCAGACAATGTTGCACAAGAGGAACATTGGGTAGCTCAAGAACATTATAAACAAAGTCCACAGTTGTGTTGAGACGGATAACCACAGTTTTCGCCCTTCTGTTAAAAGTCCTGGGTTCTGAGGATCTGAAACAACCCTTTTCCAAAGGCCCTGGCCCCACATCTTTACCTGCTCTCCCCAGCGTATTCCCGAGATAAGAGACAGAGCTCTGTTATTGCTCTATACATCAGGACCTTAGAGAAACCTCCCAAAGCCTAGGCAGGTTGCCAAACACAGAGAGGCCTAGTCTCAAGTGTCTTCTAGAAGTTCTGCACTTAGCATTTGACATTTAGGTATAAGGTCCATTTGAAGTTAATTTGTGGAAGTTGTAAATGGCATCTCATGCACTGTGTAGTACTCCACTACTAAGTCGCAATGTAGAAGAGTAGTGTCCTCATTGTTGTCTAAGTTCTCTCTGATTGTAGTTTGTAGGCTGGTTTTCTTTGCTTTATGTTTAAAAACCACCTACAAGTGAGTACATGTGATAATTGTCTTTCTGTGCCTGTGTTACCTCACTCAAAATGATGTTTTCTAGCTCCATCCATTTTCCTGCAAAATTTAACATGTCATTATTTTTTTATGCTGTGTAGTACTCCATTGTATAAATGTATCACATTTTCCTTACCTTTCTTTGGTCAAGGGACATTTAGGTTGTTTCCAGGTTCTGGCTATGACAAACAAAGCTGCTATGAACATAATTGGGCACATGTCCTTGTGGCACAATTGAGCATCCTTTGCATACATCCCAAAAGTGGTATTACTGGGTCTTGAGAAAGATTGTTTCCTAATTTTCTGAGAAATCACCGCACTGCCATCCAAAGGGATGGACCAGCTTGCATTCCCACCAGCAATGAAGAAGTGTTCCCTTTTCTCTACAACCTTTCCAGCATAAGTTTTTGATCTTGGCCATTCTTACAGATGTAAGATTGAATCTCAGAGTTGTTTTGATTTGAATTTCTCTGATGACTAAGGATGTTGAACATTTCCTTAAGTGTCTTTCAGCCATTTTAGATTCCTCTGTTGAGATTTCTCTGTTTAGTTCTGTATTACATTTTTTTTATTGGATTGTGTGTTCTTTTGGTGTTCAATTTCATGAGTTCTTTGTATATTTTGGAGATCAGCCCTCTGTCTGATGTGGGGTTAGTGAAGACCTTTTCCCATTCTGTAGGCTATCATTTTGTCTTGTTGACCATTTCCTTTGGTTTACAGAACCCTTTCAGTTTCAGGAGGTCCCATTTATTAATTGTATTTCTCAGTGTCTGTGCTGCTGGGGTTATATTGAGGAAGTGGTTCCCCATGCCAATGTATTCAAGTGTACTTCCCACTTTATCTTCTATAAGGTTCATTGTGGCTGGCTTTATGTTGAGGTCTTTGATTCATTTGGACTTGAGTTTTGTGCAGGGTGATAGATATGGGTCCATTTTCATTCTTCTACATGTTGATATCCAGTCATATCAGCACCATTTGTTAAATATGCTTTCTCTTTTCCATTTGATATTTTTTGCTTCTCTGTCAAAAGTCAGGCATTCGAAGATGTGTGGATTGATATCTGGGTCTTCTATTTGGTTCCATTGGTCCTCCTGTCTGTTCTTATGCCAATACCAGGCTGTTTTCAGTACTGTAGCTCTGTAGGAGAGTTTGAAGTCAGGGATTGTGATGCCTCCAGAAGTTCTTTTATTGTACAGGATTGTTTTGGCTATCCTGGGTTTTTTGCTTTCCATACGAAGTTGAGTACCGTTCTTTTGAGGTCTTTGAAGAATTTTGCTGGGATTTTGCTGGGCATTGCATTGAATCTGTAGATTGCTTTTGGTAAGATTGCCATTTTTACTGTGTTAATTCTGCCTACCTGAGAGCATGGGAGATCTTTCCACTTTCTGGTGTCTTCTTCAATGATTTAAAGTTCTTGTCATACAGGTCTTCCCCTTGTTTGGTTAGAGTTACTCTGAGATATTTTATGCTATTTGTGGCTATCGTGAAGGGTGTTGTTTCTCTGATTTCTTTCCCCACCCTTTTATCAACTGTGTACAGAAGGGCTACTGATTGAGTTAATCTTGTATCCTGCTACATTATTGAAAGTGTTTATGAGTTGTAGAAGTTCCTTGGTAGAATTTTTGGGATTACTTATGTAAACTATCATATCATCAGTAAACAGTGAGAGTTTGACTTCTTTTCCAATTTGCATCCCCTTGATCTCCCTTTGGTGTTTTATTGCTCTAGCTAGGACCTCAAGAACTATATTGAATAGATATGGAGAGAGTGAACAACCTTGTCTTGTTCCTGATTTCAGTGGAATTGCTGGGAGTTTCACTCCATTTAGTTTGATGTTGGCTGTTGGCTTGCTGTATATTGCCTTAATTATGTTTGGGTATGTTCCTTGTTTCCCTGCTTTCTCCAAGACCTTTATCATGAAGGGATGTTGTGTTTTGTCAAAAGCCTTTTTGGCATCTAATGAGATGATCATGTGGTTTTTATTTTTCAGCTTGTTTATATGGTGGATTACATTGACAGATTTTCATATGTTGAACCATTCCTGAATCTGTGGGATGAAGCCAACTTGATCATGGTGGATGATGTGTTCTTGGATTAGATTTGCCAGTATTTTATTGGGTATTTTTGCACCAATGTTCATGAGAAAGATTGGTCTGTAATTTTCTTTCTTAGTAATGTCTTTCTGTAGTTTGAGTATCAGGGTAATTGTAGCCTCATAAAAAGAGTTTGGCAATGTTCCTTCTATTTATATTATGTGGAATAATTTGAGGAGTATTGGTATTAGTTTTTCTTTCAAAGTCTTGTAGAATTCTTAGCTGAAACCATCTGGTCCTGGACTTTTTTTGGTTGGGAGACTTTTGATGACTGTTTCTATTTCTTCAGCAGTTATAAGTCTGTTTAATTTGCTTATCTGGTCTTGATTTAATTTTGGTGATATTTTTCCAGAAAGTTGTATATTTCCTTTAAGTTTTCCAATTTTGTGAAGTACAGTTTTTCAAAATGCGACCCGATGATTCTCTGTATTTCCTCCATGTCTGTTGTTATGCCCCCCTTTTCATTTCTGATTTTGTTAACTAGGATATTCTCTCTCTGCCTTTTGGTTACTTTGGATAAACTTTTGTCTACTTTGTAGATTTTTCTCAAAGAACCAGCTCTTTGTCTCATTGATTCTTTGTATTGTTTTGTTTCTATTTTATAATTTCAGCTCTCACTTTATTTCCTACAATCTAATTCTCTTAGGTGAGTTTGCTTCTTTTTGTTCTATAGTTTTCAAATGTTCTGTTAATTCACTACTGTGGGATTTTTCCAGCTTCTTTATGTAGGCGTTTAGTGCTATGAACTTGCCTCTTAACATTGCTTTCATTGTGTCCCATAAATTTGGGTATGTTGTGTGGTTATTTTCATTGAATTTTAGGAAGTCTTTGCTTTCTCCCCCTTTATTTGTTCCTTCACCCATTGATGATTCAGGTGAGCAGTGTTTAATTTCCACGTGTTTGTGGGTTTTCTGGAATTAGTATTGCTATTGACTTCTAGTTTTATACCATGGTGATCTGATAAGATACATTGGATTATTCCAATAATTTTGTATTTGTTGAGGTTTGTTTTGTTACTCAGTATGTGGTCAATTTTTGAGAAGGTTCCATGAGGTGCTGAGAAGATATATTCTTTTCTGTTTGGGTGGAATATTCTATAGATGTCTGTTAAGTCCATTTGAGTCATAATGTCTGTTAGTTCTCTTATTTCTCTGTTCATTTTTTTTTTGTCTGATTGACCTGTCCAGTGGTGAGAGGGGAATGTTGAAGTCTCCCACTACTAGTGTGTGTGGTTTAATGTATGATTTATGCTTTAGAAGTGTTTCTTTCACATATGAAGATGCCCTTGTATTTGGGGCATAGATGTTTAGTATTGAAATTTCCTCTTGATAGATTTTTCCTGTGACTAACATGAGCAACCAAGGTGTAAAACATTTTGTTGCAATTGTTTTGATAAGCAAAAGTTACTTTTAAAAATGTATTTATTTATATTTAATGTATATGAGTGTCTATCAACATGTACCTCTGTGTACTACGTGTGTAGAACTTGCAGAGACTAGAAGAGGGCATTAGATCCCTGGAACTGGAGCTACAAAGTGTTGTGAACAAACATGTGAGTGTTGGGAATTGAACCTGGATATTCTGGAAGAGTGGTCAGTGCACTTAATCATGAGACCATCTCTCCAGCACACATTTTTAAATTTTTTTTTTACTAATTACATTTTTTCATTTATTTTATATTTCAACCCATTTCCTCTCCCTCCTCTTTTCCCATTGCATCACCCCTCATGCGTCTCTCCTGACCCTCCATCTATTCTTCCTCCATTTCTGTTCAGAAAGGGTCAGGTCTTCCATGGATGTTAACATGGCCTATCAAGTTGAGGTAAGACTAAGCTCCTACCCCACTTATTTTTGACACGAATCCCCATTCCAACTTAGAATAATTGTTTCTTTCCACTCTCACAGAGGAAACTATTAATTATTCTACTATTCCAAAATGACAGGAAAATGTCATTTCAGCAAGTTTTCTTCTAAAGAAATTCAAATATCTTACATACACACACACCAAATGCTTGCACTCCAATATGAAAATCAACTTGCTTCTCACCAGCTCCTGTGTCCAAAGTAGTCGTCTAGGTAGAGGCATAACAAGACTGTCTTAGTTAGAGTTATCAGTATTGTGATGAAATACCACAACCAACTCAATTCTTGGAAAAACATTTAATCAGAGGCTTTCTTACAGCTTCACAAGACATCATCATCATCAACATAGGAGCATGGCGGCAGGCACGATGCTAGAGAAGAACCTGAGAGCTACATCCTGATGCACAGGCAGCTTTGGAAACCTCCAATGCCACACCTGCATCTAACTCTGCCTAAATCATACAGAAATCTAAGTAAGATATTCACACATATGAATTAATAACCTTACTGACAAGTTACATCTTCTTGTGTAACATTTTCATCTAAAAAATACATAAGCCAGAAAATTTTCACAGGTGACTAAACCTAAATACTTGTATTTAGTTTTAATTTCAATATTAAAATATTTTCTATCACTATATAAAATGCTAGAATTCAAAAGTTAGCTAAGAAAATTTAAAAATACTAGGAATTAGGGCTGGAGAGATGGCTCAGAGGTTAAGAGCACTGCCTGCTCTTCCAAAGGTCCTGAGTTCAATTCCCAGGAACCACATGGTGGCTCACAACCATCTGTAATGAGGTCTGGTGCCCTCGTCTGGTGGGCAGGCATACATGTAGACAGAATATTGTATCATAATAAATAAATATTTTTTTTAAAAAAGAATGTGCTTATCTTTAAAAAAGAATAAAATAAAAATACCAGGAATTCAAATTACAGCAAATTGTTTTTTCCTCTATCAATGACAGAATTCTAAATAAAGTGATAAGTCAACTAAATTTAAACAATAAATGTCAGTCAGTTAATGAGCTATGTGCCAGACACAGGTACTTCATAATCTAGATAAGTGGCATTATCCTCAAATCACTTGTAATTCAGAAGTGGGAGAAGTTAATTGGCTTTCCTAATTTCACTAGGATAGAGCAAGAAAAAGAAAAATGGAGTTAAGACCACATCCCATACAAATGGTGCCCCCCATAGCTCAGTAGGCTATCTCTGCTTATAACCTGTAAATCAGTGCCAGCTCATATTTTGGGCACACTTGTTTATTCTTATTCCACTGCCCCATAGCCATATGGCAAATTTCTGAAAAATACATAAAGTGTAGAAATTATGCAATCATGTTTTTAATTAATTTATTTTAGAAAAAGAAAAGTTTGCAATTGATGACATAAGGCATATTATCACAATTCAACAATTTAGTAATAATACAGACTTTCAAAAACCTTTATAGCTTAGTCCAAACTAGAAATGTACTATTATTATTTTGCTCATTCTTGGGACTCAGAAACATTCAGAAAAAATATATATTTGTAAAAATAAAATGACAAACTCAGTCCCTCTACTTAAATCTTAACATCTCATACTGGTTTAACAATTTCTGCATAAGAATAGCTGAGTGATTTTTCCCCCTGTCCATTTCATCAGAAAACACTGATGAAAATATTTTAAAATCAAGAGCTATCAAGTCAAAATCTTAGAAACATCATGGGCAGTAAGATGGACTACACAGAAACAACAGATGCAATTGCTTCAGCTCTTTTAGAGTCCTTTTCATCATCTTATTTGGCATTTATAACAAGGTCCAAATGTCCTTTAAAGAGAGGAAGAAAACAAAACCTATACATCTAACAAATCTCAAACAAGTTTCAAACAAAAGAAGGTACAAAACTACAGACATACACAATAAAGGATTTCAGAAAGAGATGCTGGACTAAGCATGAACCTTCTCTGGAATACTCTTGAATGTTGTTTGAGCACCAAAGAGCTAAAGTTTTGAATTTCAGAAATCAGAACTTTACACATGAAAGAAAAGGTGGAATTCCAATTTCCTGAAAGGATTCTTTTGTTGGTATTTAACCATGGAACTTATCACTGAATTAGAGGATCAATCTTTTCCTAGATTAAGAAGAAGCTGCCTTGATTCTGAGTATGTTTTCCTGGTAAGCAAACAGTATTTAGAATAACAAATCAAAGAGAAAAACACATGCGTGAATAAACTTTAAATTTTGTTATGTGAGCAACCTGACAATGCAGATAAAAATATCCTCAAGAATAAGCAAAAAGTATAAGTTTACTACAAGAAGAAATGAAAACTATTCACTTATAAACCACTTACACATTGTTTTTTTTCCTCAATGAAAACATTTTGAAAGTACAAATAGAATGAGGATCAGTATGAAGTTGTTTCACAATACAGAACTAAAATACAAAACCACAAAACAAACAAAAAATCAACCAAACAAAATTCCCCAAAACTACCTCTGTGTATCTGTTCACGGATGCAAAGCTGTGCCTTATCTTTTTTCCTACTGAGAACTTATTTATTGATAAGACAAAATACACATAACTTTTGATAGTGATGACAATAATAAATTTATTAGTGGTACTCCCTATTTCCTCATGTCTCTCTCCTTATGATCATAAATGAATCATCTTGTATAAACTTCAGGTCTTTCCTCCTGAAAAAAGAATTAACCATTCGGACAACCATTATGAAGTCTTCCCAAAGGATCTTCTTTATTCTTTGGAGGAGTTTACTTTTCACAGCAACTATTAACAGTGTTTACATCCAGCTTCCATTTGAAAATATTTTGTATTTTCTGAAATTTTCTGACTTTATACCATTATCAATAAAGTTAATTATGGGTGATTAAATATTAAAAATGGATGTCTTTTAAAATATGAAAAGAATACCTGGATACAAACTATGACTAACAATTTCCTGGCTCTACAGACACAGTTTCAGTTCAGTGCTGATTAATATTGCATCAGAAGCCAGAAACTCCCCTGGTTACCAAAGAAGCCCTAAGTAACATCAGTGTTAGAACTGCAAACCATGTTTGCAAATGTTCAGCAGATTCTTTCAATAAACCCCAACTTACTCAAAGAACAGCTACATAAATATTATCTAATAAAAATTCTGAGATGAGCTAAAATGAAGTCTTCAAAATTAACAAATTAATGTTTGGTAAACATGTTATCACAAAATACCCACTCTTAGACAGTCTTAGACTGCATTCTGATCAAAGATGAGAGGTCATGAATGTCACGGAGGCAAAGTTGAGAGGCTGGAGAAGGGAACGTGTATCTCTTTGTTCCTGACATCCAAGTTTAATATGCTGATTATATCACTGACATGTCATGGCCTCCCACAACAGAGGAGTGGCAGTAATTTTTAAATTATTAGTTTATGTATCATAAAAACATGATTTATTACTTCTGAAAAAATTCTTAACTAATAGAAATTTTAGAAGTAATGTCACGCTATAAAATAAAAATAAACAAACAAAATACTAGGTTGCTTTGGTTAAAAGCAAGGTGTACTAAGAGGGCTTCTACTTCTTGCAGTGATGGACGGTGCACCCTGCTGAGCAGCACAGGGCAGGGGCTAAAGCCACCACTCCTCGCATACCCTGGTCATTCTGTAAAGGTCAGAGATTCTTTCCCCACTTCATGGGACCATAAGCCAGTATTATAATAATGCAACTGAGTATAAGTAAAAAAGTAACATTTCTCCTTTAAAAACAACTAGTAAAATAAAAATCACTATGCTATATAAAAACCACACTATTTTTAAACTCAGAATCTTAAATTTTATACATGGAAAAAGTTAGTAGTTTCTCTTAAAACATCTAAATTTTAAAGACTTAATTTGTTTATATAAATTTTATCCAAAATATAGGAGATTTGACATAGTAGGTGAAACATTATTTCTCTCTGCAAAACCACATATCTTCCACAATTGTCAAGATAATATTCTGTCCAAGTTTTTTTTAACTTTGTCATAGAACATGCACACAAAGGAGTGTGAATAGAATGGGCATCTATAAGGTAAACAAAATGATCTGGTTTTGTTTTAAACAATCTCTTTATCTCTGTGCTCCAAATAAGTTCCCATTTATGGAAGGATTAATTCATGCAGTTGTTATTAGCAAAATACAAGTAACATGTTCTCTTCTATAAATAGATCATGATTAAATCTCTAAATTCAATAAATACTCTTTAATAATTTGAAATCCTATCAATTTTTTTTTCCTCTGAAGTCTCAATCTTTCTTCTTTTCTAATACATCCTTGGGCTCTTGCACAGTAGGCACTAGAGATCCTCCACTGATGGACTCCTGCTCTTTTCTCTCTTCTATTTGTTCCTGATTTTCCATTTCGCTTTTGGACACTTCATATCGCTCTTCTATATAGCCTCCCTCTGTGTCAGCTGTGTAGATTCCATAGCACATAATGCTGATGACACCAAGTGGCAGGCCGAAGAGAAAGCAGCCCATAAGTGGAGAACTCTTGAATATAGACTGTGGGGAGAGAATTCAGTTGCACTTGAACAGAATTCTGACATAAAAAGCATGATGTAAATTAAAGGCCATTTACTTAAATTTCAACTCACTGCTACTGAACTTAGTTTCAATGAATACATACGTTGGGCAATACATACCATGTTAAAGACTCTAAGATAAAAATATGCTCATACATGCGCATGTGAGTGTACATGTGTGCAGAACTGGCTATTGGCAACAGGTAAAGGAACCAAATAGCTTGAATATTTAATAAAGATCCTTCTTTATCTTGCATTACCCATGAAGATCTCTTAGATGGTTATTGTCTGTATGAACCCCTTACTAATAAAGAAGGCTAGCTACATTTTCATGGTGGTCTAGGACTCAACAAATGAAAAGTGACATGGAACAGCTAGCAAGACATCTGGGTTGAACAAATAAAGACATTCTTAAAGAATTACTGTCACATTTTCAGTCTATAACTTAAGTCTGCCTCTAAAGAAAGGTAAGTATGTGGAAAGAGAGAGAGGTGACTGAGAACCTCAAGTTTTTCAGTTATCAAGAATACTAAATTAACTGTCAGAACTTACCACAATTGTAGATTTGGCATCAAACATTATTCTTTTCAATCTCTGCAAAATGCTATCACCTCCTTGGGCCTTCAATATAAGATGAATAAAATATGTTATGCATATACTAGTACTCCATTTTATGATAAATAATCATGTAACTGGAGGTAATAAAGTTGACTTACAAAATATTACACATATCACCCCTAAATTCATGATAAACATTTATACCCCCTCATGTCCTATATTCCTACTGTATCATGCTAATGCACCCTAAAAAGTCATTCTGCCCTTACTCACGATCCTTGTGAATTGTTGGAAGTGGGTTCACCCTCCCCAGGCTTGTACAAGCTTTAAATTTCTCTGGGCTGTGTAGACACACTGTGGCTGAAGACTTTCCTACTAAGTAAAGACATCCTCCTGCAGATGGAACTCAACGGAGAGTGTTGAGAAACAAAAAAGTTCTTGAGGAAATCAAACTCTGGCATCTAGCCATCTCAGAAGTCTGGCCCATTCTTTGACTTCTTAAGCTACAGGACCAATGTAATCTTTATTATAAAAATCTGATGAGGTTTCACTAACAGAAGGGCTCACACTACTACAAATAAATTTGTTATAATAAAAATATCATCTCTCTATATATCATATTGCTACTATGTGACTAAGAGTTTCCCCCAACTTATTGGCTTTAAACCAAGGTAGGTAAGCAAGTGGGCTTTTCAATGTTTGTGTAAAACTGAAACAAAAATATAGGAAAACAGTAAATACTATTAAAGTAACAAAGACCCTTCCTGATTTTTTTTCACTGAATTAAGATGTGTGCTAGTCACAGCTGATCTCCACTTGAGCAGGATTTCATGACTGTTAATATGACTTGCAACCTAGTTTGAAAAATACTGCAATAAGAATTACAGTAACAAAGGGAAAAAAGAAAATTAAGATCATGTAGTCTTTATGACAATTTTTCCACATGATTATTTTTAGAACTCTTTGTTGGAGCTATGATTCTCAATATATTTCTTGACTGCTTAGTAAACTAGTGTTTTTCACAGCTTTTTAAAAAAATAGTTATTTTTGGTAACTTAATTCAGTTAGCCTTAATTCAATTTACCAAAAAGGGTGTTATGTGCCATGAAAATTCTCTAAAAAACATTACTTTACATCACAAACCTCTTATTATCTCTAATCCAACCCTAGAGCCTAAGAGCACTTTTCCCATCATCATGACAAGCAAACGTATTCCAGATAACTCTCTGAAGGACATTTGTACCTATTGAGTCTCGGCCACAGAAGAGTATGAGACTGAGTGAATGAGACAGGAAAATGCAGTGGGTGGAAGTTGATTCCCTCTTCCCTCCAGGCAATGGCTATTTTTTTTCATGATCAGAGGTAAAGATCTGCTAACTTATCTTCTGCCTCCTTATCTTCATCCCCTGAAATGAATGTCAATTACTTACTGGTACTGTACCATCCAAAATGCTGTTAATGAACTGGACCATATCACTGGCATCCTTAATATGTCTATCTAGCAAAAAGTACTGTTGATTGGAAGTATTCAGTACAACTATGGTTGGGACTGTCAATTCACTAAAAATAAGTAAAAAGAAAAGAAAAAATTTTATTAGGCACAGCAATAATACCCTAATGCTCATTTATATCTTAGTAACTATAATTAGGGAAGAAAAGAGATTTTTAATACCTTTACCTCTGTGGTCTACAGGAACCTTTCAAATTTTGCATCAAATTTACCATTAACCCATTAACCAAGAATGTATGAAAATATTCTATTAACACCTGAGCAACAATGATTAAATATGAGAATAAAAGTTGTGCTATACAAAGTATAAATTTCTGCACAGTATTACATAGAATACTAGTAACATTTAGCCCTACCTCAGATGGCACTCAAAAACCTACACAGGCAAGAGGAAAGTCTCTGGCATCATAATGTGTTTGCATCTGGAGTTTTCTCTTAACATTATAGGATGTCAGTTAAGTAATTAGCTTCTTACAAGCAAATTTCTTTTTCTGATACAATAAGGATACCAATAGTATCTAACTTGCTAAACAATTACATGAGAAAATTCAGCATGGTACCATGTAGAGTTGAGTAAACATATTGAATAAACAGTATTGTGAATTCTCTGTAGTCTCTTGTTATTCTACATAAGATATATATATATGTAATATATATAATATATTCCAATATACTTAAATATTCATCAAAGCAGATCATATCTTAGCACATAAAGCCCTGTTATCATAGCTTGAATATGAAATGGCCTGGAAGATTCATGTGTGGAAGGTTTGATCCTCAACTGGTGATATTATCTTGGTAGGTAGGGGAATCTTCAACCGTTAAATCTAGTTGGATGTATCGAGTCACCGGAAACATATCCTTGATGGTCTGTCTCCTTTTTAAATTCCTCTTCTTTTATTTCTTAGTCATCTAAGATGAGAAATATCAGCCACACACTCATGATGCCATGATGCTCTGCTTCATTTAGACTGAAAGCAATGGTGACTGCCAACACTGACTGAAACCTATAAACTATAGACAAAATAAATCTTACCTCCTTTAAAATCTTTCCCTCAGGTATTTGTCAGAGACAAGAAACTAACATACTCTTCAAACTTAGCAACTTAAGCTAGTTATGTTCTGATTCTAATTTGAGCTTAGATTTTCTACTATCCCACAAGTGTGTATTAAAAAATGTTTATATACTGTTGATACTATCACCCTGAATTATGATACTAGTTATTGGAATAAAATTGCTGTGGGATGTTGCAATTTTTCTTAATGAATCATATCTATTCACTGCAAAGGACTTAAAAATTATCTTATTAAGTCCATCTGATGTATATACACAAAAAAGTATTTCTATTATATGGTATCTTCTTTATAAGATTATACAGAATATCTTTCCTCTTAGGTTTATACAAGATCAACCTTACAACTTCTATAAACATTAATTGTTCTACTGGATATAGTTAATATATAAACAATTGCTTTTCAACTTTTTTGTAAAATTTTAAAATTTATTTTATGTATGCATACTCTATCTGCAAGTACAACTTTATACCAGAAGAGGGCATCAGATTCCATTATAGATGGCTATGAGCCATCATGTGGTTGCTGGGAATTGAACTCAGGACCTCTAGAAGAACAACCAGTGCCCTTAACTTCTAAGCCATCTCTCTATCCCTCTATTTTTCTTTTGATATTAAAACGTTAGTGTCATCTGGGGAACAACATGGGCCTGTCAGCATTTCATCATCATGAATGAGGGAGAAGCCTATAAGCCCCATCCCTTCTTGTGTGTTTATTGGTAGTTAATGGTTTCCGTGTCAGGAGGTTATCATTTTCTTCAGCAATATTACCAATGTTCCAGTCAACAACCTACCACACACTCATGCACACAACTCTAATTAAATTCAGTTGGGTCACACATAAAAAGAAGATATAAAAGAGGGACAGAATGAGGTGGGTATAAATAAAATTTATTCTACAAACATACGAATCTACCAATGAACTTTTAAAACTGAAAAAAATACTAGTGTCAGATACTTCATGTACCTTCAATAATTGCATGTGGATGTCAGTCACCAATTCACAGATGGGGTCTCTCCTGCTACCTTGTGGTGCACTGTGATCAAACTCAAGTTGTCAGGCTTGTGTGCAAGTGCCTCTACCCAGTGAACAACCTTACCAACCCATAATTACCTATTAAAATTAATGTATATATTATAAAAACCCACAAATATACATATTGTAGAATAAACTGATAATGCTAAAAGTTATAATGTTGAAGTGGGAAATAATCTTTTATGGTAAAGACTAAAATTGAATCTCAATAAATTCAAAATAAGGGATTTATAAACCAAAATAAGACATTTAATGGGAGAATATCAGCATCAGAAAATGATGTGGATTTTTTTTTGGGGGGGGGCATGTTTTTCCCATTAAGTCTTTCCCATTCTCTCAAAATCAGAAATACCAAAGTGGAAAAACTGCTAGTAAAACCATTAACACTTTACTTACTCCATCAGCAAGGTGTTTATATAGTCATTTCCATCCATATGGCCAAACTGAAAATTTCTATAACATACCAGCAACAATAGAGAGAAGAGAAAGAACACAATATTAGATTAAAAAAAAAAAAAGGTACACAACACAATGAGAATTTGGTAAGCACATAAACTTTAAATACTGAACAGGGAAATCCCTATGATATGTACATAAATGTTACTGTGGTTTGATAAGTACATGAGCAGTAGCAACAAACTCTAAGATATTTCATCTCATTATACATATTTAAAAGGCAGGGAAAGAAAATGTGCTCTCAGTAAAATATAGTTAAGGAAAGCTGATTTACCATGAAATAGGATCACTCAGATGAGGTCTCACGTACCATTAGAATTACACAATGAACTTTCAGTAGGTTTGAAATACGAAGAAAATAATGAGTCATGCAAGTTTCTAGTTCTGTTACTAGAGATAACAACAAACACAAAAATCTGGAACATAGCAAAAATTCTCATTTCTAAGTAATTTTTTACATTTCGTTAATTTGAATATTTGTTTTAATCATCTACCTGACATGTGACTGCTCATTTGAATTGCTTCAAGTTTGCAAGTCTATGGGCATATTTTCCTTCCATAAAACACATGTCAAACACTCCCAGGAAGCAGAAATGGAATTAGTTATAAATGACTGGGCACAGCTTCTCTAACTGTAAGATGTGACATAGATTTACCCTCATGTTGACCTGAAGCTTCTAGTCCTTCACTGCAATTCTTGCTTCACCTTTCTAAGTGTGAGATGAACTCTCTTTTCTGGAAAGCCTGGGGCTAGAAATGCTTCACATTTCTGAAAGTTTTCATGGTTTGGAACATTTGCACATAAACAATGAGCTCCCTAGGGCAGGGACCAAAATATTAAGTACAGAATTAATTTTTTTCTCCTAAATATACCTTATACATGTATCCTGAAGGAATTTCATACAATTCTTTAAAGGTGACTCTGTGCTCTGATCACTACCACGTGAGGGTAGCTGTGAAATTTTCTACTTATTGTCATATCAGAGCTCATGTATGTAGACCTCAGAGCATCTCAGATTTCAGATTTAAATATCAGAGATTAGGGTTACTCAATTTATCTTACTGTTTTAGATTTATTTTACTGTGACACCAAGTTACATAAAGACAACATTTCTAACAAAGACAACTTTCAGAACACACGCACATACCTGTGGAAGTGGTCTCTGAAGTCTCTAGCAACTTCCTGAATAACTGACTTTAATCTGTAAGAGAACAGATATATAAATATTTCACCTCCCAGTTAAAAAGTTTAATTATTCCATTATAATATCTGTCATCTCATCTAAATGATTACAGGCAAAGCAAAACATGAATGATATTTGAAGCTTAAATCTGTTTCAAAGCAACTATACCTGGTATGTTCAAGTGATGTGTTTTTCTCATCAATAACTGCAATGGCCACAAGCTTTCCTAAAATTAAGAATAATATCTTTCATTTCCTGGAATTGAGAATGACATAACACATTACACATTCTTGTCAAATATTACTTCTGCTGCAACTGGAAACTATCAGAATATGTTTCTAGATTTTAATTCCAATCATCCTTTACATGTTACAAAAAAATTAAGCCACTATATTATGGTATATTGTTTGTAGCCTTGACCAATGAATTAGTCAACTGCAAATGATAAATTTCCTCAACGAAGTAAATCATAATAAATTTGTAGTAATTTCTCTATTAAAATGTGTCATGCGACCCACAGACTGGCACCGTATTTTGTCAAAAGCTATGCCATAAAGAAGACATTGATTTAAAAAAAATTAGTATAAATAAGCCAGGTGGTAGTAGTGCATGCCTTTAATCCCAGCACTCAGGAGGAAGAAATAGGCAGATCTTTGTAGGTTTGAAGCCAGCCTGGTCTACAAGAGCTGGTTCTAGGAAAGGTAGGGCTGTTATACAGAGAAACCAACTTGAAAAACAAAACAAACCAAAAAAAAAAAAAAAAAGAAAGAAAAGAAAAAAATTGTTGGTGCTAAAAATGCAATACTTTATAATATGAAGGAAATGGTTTTTACATGGCCACTTCCTCTAGTACAATGGATCACCATTTACCAGAAATGATATATAACATCAAACTGAGTGAAATACTGATCCTGAAGTATAAGTAAAACATACATTATAAGCATGCTGATAATATTCAGAAGGGTAGAATGATGTAATAACAGAACAGTGGTGCTCTGGTGGTGCTGTTGTGGGTTGAAAGTGTTATGTTCTTAGCACTGGGAGAACAAAAATAAGGTGCCATTGTTTACTAGCTAAATACCTTAACTTCAAGAAACTCGCATTTATTTTAGGAAAGCAATAGTTTTTCAGAG
Organism: Ondatra zibethicus; assembly: GCA_004026605.1. Taxonomy (NCBI): domain Eukaryota; kingdom Metazoa; phylum Chordata; class Mammalia; order Rodentia; family Cricetidae; genus Ondatra; species Ondatra zibethicus. The sequence goes on along the minus strand of PVIU01010729.1, from coordinate 50,182 downwards.
TTATAAGGGAAGTTTAATGAATGTAGAAACCTAAATATACTGGAGTGTTATTTCACAAGGGCAGGAACACAAATGTAAGATTGAGTATAAAACAAAACATATCATTCTGCATTATTTTGCTGCTTTTTCTAATCTTGCCCTGCATAATACATCTTTAAACAATACAATCTCAACTCAGTGTTATCTTTTTGTTGAAAACATCAGTCTATAAGGATTATTTCATTTCTTGAAATATTTCATGTTTAGTTTTTATTTTGTGTTAATTTAATTTTTAAATGCCTCTTCTCTATAGCTGCACTTCCAACCCATGACCATAAAATTGTGAGAGGAAATACATGTGGTACCAACAAATAGATATTCCACTTAAAATTAGTCTAAGTATTCACAACACTGTCTCCTAAAAATGCAAGTGTTCTGTAAGTTTTGAACTTTCTATTTATGTGTAGTTAACTTCTATTTATTTTCTTGCTTTATTTGTAATTTTCTATTATGACCTTAAGAAATGAACAATATGACTGATTCCTACTCACAAGTAAAAACAGACTTTAGAAAACTGTAAGAAAGCTTCCTTTTCTTTTGTTTATTTCTTCTTCGAGACAGGGTTTCTCTGTAGTTTTGGAACCTGTCCTGGAAATAGCTCTTGTAGACCAAACTGGCCTCAAATTCACATAGGCCTCTGCCTCCCGAGTGCTGGTAAAGCTTCATTTTAACTCATAGCTTTATGTTTTGCTTAGTTTTTCCCCCCTCATTACTAAACATCTAGGCTCCTTGTTTTGCTCATCACCATTAGGTGTTAGAAAAACCCTCAGCAGGGCAGTGGTGGCACATGCTTTTAATTCCAGCACTTGGGAGGTAGAGACAGGTGGATCTCTATGTGTTCTAGGCCAGCCTAGTCTACATAGAGAGTTCCAAGCCAGGTTACAAAGCTACAGAGAAACTGTGTCTTGAAAAACCAAAAAGAAAAGAAAAGAGAATACACTGATCCTCATATGAAAGTACATTTAAGAATATATACTTATAAATGTGGTATGGATATCTAAGTTTCAATTCTTTAAAAGCAGACCTAGTAAACATAAGTCTCCTTTAATTAGGAAATGCAGCTTTAAAAGAACCAGTAATTAAGTATTCAATCAAAGAAAAATTCTGTAATGAAAAAGGAATGGCCATATGCTTGTTACCTGTGTCTCCAAGTTCATACAAAAGGAAGCCATCCATAGTAAGGTAGTTCTGAAACCTCTCCCTGCTGATCCATGAGGACAGATCACCATCTTCATACTCTTGAAAACAAAGCAAATGAAATATACTGGAGTACGAGACAGCTGTACTGTCTCAATCTGGCAATGTGAATAAAGTATCTAATATAGTATTATTATTTTAAAATCTTAAGATGGTTCTAAGATAGTTTATTCTATTAATCAGATGTAGAAAAGGATTAATGAACAATGCAATTATTTACTGTATCACCAACTAAAATTGACAAAGAATAATTCAAATAAAAGAAATAAAAGCCCCTAAATCAAAACTGAATATATTTTGTAAAAAGCTGAAAATTCTATTTACAAATTTAAAAGTAAGTTACGTAAGTTAAATGCAAAGTTATTATAATCTGAATATTCATTTAAAAAATGAAATTGGAAAGACAGTTACAGACTGATCAAATGAAAACATATGCTCCTAAAATGACAGCCTGGTAAAGTGTTACCTGGTTCCTATGATTGCAGGTAATCTGTATTGTTTATTAGATTTTATCTTAGTTTATAATTCTTTCTCATATATACAACTTAAACACAAACATAAAACATAGTTCATGAGCTTTATTTCAACATCAAGTACTTCCTTTCCTAGACTGACTGGAAATATGGTATTTAGGGGAAATGTTACATCCTTATTGGATCTAGTTCCAGGACAGGCTCCAAAGCTACAGAGAAACCCTGTCGGGGGGGGGGGGAGTTCTGAAATACTTCTGGAAACATGATAATGACATGAAAAAAACCATTAAAAGTATAGGTCTTTAAATGTCTATCAGTACGTTTTGACTCTACTGTACCCACTGACTGAAAGGTGTGCTTTTCTGTCACTTATATAGCTAATTATATAGCTAAGTAAACTATTTTTAAGCAATCAAACCTACAGAATAAATGTTAAATTAAAAGTATTTGTGGAGCTGAATTTAGAAATTAGAAAACTGTACCTATGTTATAGGGAGGGGCCTGCTTGCTTGTCCAGGCTGCCCATCTTCCTCTTTTCTGTTTAAACAGGATGTCCTTCTTTCTATCTGTTGCTTGTATTGGTTAAGGGATGAAGAAACTACTTTGGCCTGATAGGGGCAGAACTTAGGTAGGCGGAGAAGACGGAACTGAATTCTGGGAGGAAGAAGCCATGGATCTTCCGCCTGAGATGGACGCTGGTTAGAATCTTTCCTGGTAAGCCACTGCCACATGGTGATATACAGATTAATAAAAATGGGTTAAATCAAGATGTGAGAGTTAGCCAATAAGAGATAAAACTAATGGGCCAAGCAGTGATTTAATTAATTCAATTTCTGTGTGGTTATTTCAGGGCTAAGCTAGCCGGACGGCCGGGATGAGCAAGTGGCCTCTCCCTTGCAACAAATCTAAAAGTACAAGGTGATTACTGGGCAAGGATCTTAATTCCATGTACAGAGCAAATTTCCTAAAGACTGTATATGATAAACTTAAAATTCTTCAGAAAAACTGTCCCTGTAGCATCCTAATGCTTCCAGATTCACAAATAATCAGCAGCAGAGTAAACATTTGTGGCATTATGGAACCTATTGTCCACCTGAAGACTTCAAAATACTGTCTGTGAAACAGCAACAAAGCTGGACATATACAACACCTGCAGAAATTGCACCTACTGCTTCTGTCTCAAGCACAAAAGACATCTGAAGCAGGAAGCAAGACAAAAGGAAGGGAACTTTTTTAGGCAGGTACAAAGAATATATAAAATCTAAACAGATATAACTTTTTTTTTTAATTTCCAAGAAAGTAAAAAAAGGAAGGTATCTGTGTTAAGGACCTCTTAGAAGGACTAGAGTAAAGAGATGAGAAGGTTGAATTTAGATACTGTTAATAAGCATTTTAAATTGGGAGAAAAAGAAAATACTCTACTTTAAAAATACATAAAATAGTAACAATAGTGAGCACTTCTAGTAGCTGTTCTGTCATCAAAAAGAAGGAAGGTAAAGACACAGATATGGGTTATGTCTTTTCTCTCATTTTTATGTATGAAAGTTCCTCTCAAGTTCCTTTGACAGCAAACATTTGACTGTTTGGTGATAACTGTAAACATTAAATAACTAACCCCTGAATGAAGGAGCCTATGAACTACTTTCTATTTCACTGTATAAATCTCTTTATTTAATGTTCTAGTGATGTAGGACCTTCATTAAGTAGGTTAACACAGTATACTTCCTATATACTAACAGCACATACAGTAATGATGATTGTATATCAAGAAATTAAAGTTAGTTCACTTAAACACAGTAAAAAAATAGAGATGCTTAGTTTTTTTCAGCACAATTATCAAAATAACACGTTCCCTTATTGAAACAAAGAAAAAACTTTGTCTTCAGTGGACCAATAACCAAGTGGTTACCTAAATATATAGCCCATGTTTTTTTTAAAAAAAGAGAAAGAAAAATGAAATATAGTGACAAAATGCCTTTAGGATTTGCTTTGAAATGCTTCAAAAGAGAAACAACAACACTAAAGCAAATAAAGCAAGGTCCAGTTAACCATTTAATATTACTGTGAGTATTAGGGTTGTATTATATCATTCTTTTTTATGATGTATGGGTGATACCAAAATAAAATTTAGATGAAATTAAGTATTCACTTTAAGGAAGTGTTTTCAGAGAGGGGGAGAAATACTTAAAGAAGGTATAGGGTTCCATTTTGCTGAGGATGTTTTATTTTATCTGTGTGTGGTGAAATGTTAATTACCCTCTTAAAAATCAAGTCTGAACATTTTAATGCATAGAAATTGCATACATATTATTCTTAAACTGGCAAATAATTTCACATACACATACCAACCGCACGCACACACATGCACACACACACATGCACACACACACACACACACAATCATTGAAAGAAACTAAGGATGAAAGTGCACTGATGGAAAAACCATTGAGGGGTTAAAAAGATCATTCTACCATTGGGAAGTGTGATACTGGCAGCACATAAAATCCTTTACAAACATCTCCTTGTAACAATGTTGCAATTATGAAAGACTTTATATGAGTTAAAGCTATGGAACTTACCATCATAAACAAAGTAAGTGTTATCTTTGAAAACAAGCACAGCAGGCATCTCTTTCAGTGTCACATACTGCAGAAAAATATCAGAAGTTTAAGTTTCAACACTAACAATCCAATTAGTACCTACAATTTCAAAAGCACTAGGAAAGAAAAGAACAAGGAAACATACACACAACAACAAAAGACTAAAAAGAGTATAATCTTAAATTCAGTCAACTTTTCTGCCTGAATGTTTTCAGGTACCTCCAAGAAAGCATCCTGTTTGACCCAAAATGTGAGAAAAATCAAAGACTACTCTCAGAGAGTTTCAAGAAGAACACAGATAGCATTCTGGGTTGGAAAAGATGGAGGGTTCTGGAGCACAGAACAGTAGAACCAACACTTCAACAGCCTACCTAAGGATGTCATTCCCCACCACTCACCAGCTATGTGATATGCAGCCACTTTATCTAGGGAGTCGACTGCCTCATTCTAGAAACACCGAGTCTGTGGATAGCATGATAGCATTCTAGAATCACAAAGCTTATGATAATTATGAATGACTTTAGGAAAGAAGAACTCTACAAACTGCTTTTGAAACACAATTGTCATTCATAATAATTCACCTAAAAGTACCTTTTTCTATTTTGCATTTATTTCAAGAGTAAAATTATAACTATCAGAAGACAAATAATTTGGCTAAGCAATTGCCCATGAACACATGAAACATAAAAATAACAATAAATAATCTCAGGTTCATCTCAGCACAGAGGCAATATAATAAAGGGTCTTGAAACATTATGACTAAGATTTAAACACCATGAAAAGAATTACTTTAGGTAGTGAAAAAGCTCTTAAACATGACTAGATCCATTTGATCTTGGCAACTCATCCACAAAAATGATATAAAGGTTCTATTTTTCAGCACAAAGCATTATTCCCTTACAAAGCAACAAAGTGGTCCTTCCTGAAGAACTTGTAGCAGATAATCCAGTTCCATATTCATCTGTCTCCTACATTCCTTGACATTTACTAACACATTGCATGGGGTAGTTGGTCTGTTCTCTATCTTTTTAGTTTTTCGCTTCTTTGTCTTTTAAATACAAACTTTCATGTAGCCCAGGTTGGCCTTGAGATGCTGCTTCTGTCTTCAGGTGTACAATATCCTGCCTAGCTAATTCTACAGCTTCAAAGATGTAGTGGTTATACAACTAGTTACGTCTGCTAAAAATCATACACCTGAATACCAAAACGGGAGGATCTCACTGTAAAATGGTGCGGGAGAATTTTCTGTATTCTTTCAATCATGATTTAAATAAACACTGATTGGCCATTAGCCAGGATGTATAGGTGGGGCAACCAGACAGGAAGTAGAGGCAGAGCAAGGAGAATAGAATTCTGGGAAGCAGGAAGCTCTCTCGGCATTCCTATCCAGACCATCGAAGAAGCAGGATGTGACCTGCCCTGCTGAAAAAGGTACTGAGCCATGTGGCTGACAGAGATAAGAATAATGGGCTATATAAGTTACAAGAGCTAATAAGAAGCCTGAGCTAATAAACCAATCAGTTTATAACCTAATGTAGACTCTGCGTGATTTTCCTTGGGACCTAAATGGCTGGGGACCTGGGGGGAGGCCAGAAACCAACCAGGCCCCTCATACTACAGAATGGCACCCAACGTGGACAAGCCAGCCCTTATGTTACAGAATGGCGCCGACATGGATAACTGCATCCACAAAAAGCCTAAGAAAGCTTGGGAAAGAATAGAGTAAAGCATGTTTGTTTGGTAGCAGCAATTTCTCGGGTCTGCTCTGCTTGCTACAGGCAAGCAAGCGCTCTCATTTAAGAGGTGCTTCCTGACTCAGCTTTAGCTGCAAAACCCTGCAGCTCTTTAAGAGGTCCTGCCACAAAACATTTAAATGGTGTTGATGAAAAGCCGACTGCATGCTTTTTGGTTTTCAGCCATAGCAGGAAAAAAGCTGCGCCGTTTTAAAATGCCGGCTTTCTGGGCCATCCTGCCAGGGCAAACTCTGACTCTTTCAGGCAGGCGGTCAGGCCAGGGAACATTTGAATGTGGTCTGTGAGCAGAATGCTGCAGCTTGCTTGCTGGCAGGGACCTTGAAATGCCATAGAGTTGTGGCGATAAACGTGGCTACAGCCGGTACCTCTGCCATGAGGCTGGAATTGCAGAAAGCTAAGAAATGGGCTGGATCCAGCCGTCAAAGTCACGGCTTTTATCCTACCCATATTGCTTGGTAAATTAAAGACTCGTGTAGTCAGAAAAAGAGAGATATACAATAAAGAGATTAAAAAAAAAACCTCTAAATGGTTTACAGTGTGTTAAAAATATATGCAGCCTAAAGGTTAAAAATTCTTAAAGTAAAAAAGAAAGAGAGTAGTTGGGTGTGGTGGTACACACCTTTAATCCCAACACTTGGGAGGCAGAGGTAGATTGACCTCTGTGACTTCAAGGTGTAGTGTCACACACCTTTAATCCCAAAGCTTGGGAGGCAGAGGCAGACAGATCTCTGTGAGTTCAAGGTGTGGCAGCACACACCTTTAATCCCAGCCCTGGGGAGGCAGAGACAGGCGGATCTCTGTGAGTTCAAGGATAGCCTGGTCTACAGAGGGACAAAGATACACAGAGAACCTGTCTCAAAAAGCCACAAGTTAAAAGTAAAAATAAAAGAAATAGAGGTTAAAATAAAGCCACAGAAAGATGAAAAATACACAGAGAATCTTGATACTGTATGTTATTATGCTCTCTTTGAATTGTTTGAATGCTGAGGAAGGAGCAACAGCTGCTAAAAGATTTTTGCTTATACATGCTGCTGAATTAACCCAAGGAAGGTATTCTGAAAATACCTGATTTCAAAATTGAAGTCAAAAGATATGTTACTTTGGAGAAGAGATATTGCTTTTGTTTCTACAGGAAATGAGAGGCTGTGGATTCATTCTTAGTTAAGAAAACTCAGATTTGATCAAGGAAGACTACCTGAGAAATCTCCAGTAGGAACAGATGGCCCGGATGTCTGAGTTCTACATCCAGAACAGATTCAAGATGCTGCCTGAGATGATCAAGCTTCACAGGATACTCCAGTCAGGACTTGATCATAACTCTAAATTTTCTTTCGGTCCCCATAAGATTATCAGCGCCCCCAACCAGCTGGAAGTAGCCTGGAATACTACGCCCACATTCCCAAAAAATGGACTATGGATATTTTTCTTTGCTTAAAAAAAAAAAAGAGGGGGAAGTGGTGCAGGAGAATTGTCTGTATTCTGTCAATCATGATTTAAATAAACGCTGATTGGCCATTAGCCAGGATGTATAGGTGGGACAACCAGACAGGAAGTAGAGGCAGAGCAAGGAGAATAGAATTCTGGGTAGCAGGAAGCTCTCTCGGCATTCCTATCCAGACCACTGAAGAAGCAGGATGTGACCTGCCCTGCTGAAAAAGGTACTGAGCCATGTGGCTAACATAGATCAGGATAATGGGTTAATATAACTTGTAAGAGTTAATACAAAGCCTGAGCTAATGGGCCAATCAGTTTGTAACTTATGGAGACTCTCTATGTGATTTTCTTTGGGACTAAACGGCTGTGGAGACCGGGAAGGACATAAACCCCAAGCCGGTCCATCACACTACAGTAAAATATAAACATCAATACTTAGATCTACAAAGGAGAAATCTCAAATTAAGGATATGAACATGATCTGCTCTGAAAAATAACATGTCTTACAACAAACTAGGAAAACTGGAGTGGATTTAGATTGAAAAAAATAGAGGTTCTTCAACAAGCTCAAATAATTTCAGAATTCCCATTATAATATAAGAATCGAGATATGTACTAGAGCAGTGGTTTTCAGCCTATAGGTTGTAAGCCCTTTGCGGTCAAACTACCCTTTCACAGGGGTGGCATATCAGATATTCTGCATTTCTAAAATATACATTACAATTCTTAACAGTAGTAAAGTTTGTTATGAAGTAGCAATGAAAATAATTTTATGGTTGGATGTTACTATAACATGAGGGTTGCAGCAGTTTGAGAAGCACTGTATTAGATGAACACTTAAGTTATTTCATACTCCCCTGCTTTCTTACTGACTCTAAATCTCAAAGGTCAACTGATCTCTAGACCTATTTTCACACTTGTTCAATTCATTGTGATCTTAGTATTTTCAAATGAACTTCAACTTCATTATACACACTATGATGTCCAAGACAAGAACTGTTTTCTGCTTGCTTCTATTCCCATCTCACAGTACTGGCTACTGCATTGTTCCTCAGATAGGCAACACATGTTCTTGTCTTGGGCATCTGTCTTGTTTCTGATATATTTTATTTATAGACCTGTGTGAGGCTCTTTCACATCAGGCAGTTTTCAGTTCAAATATTTTCTACTCAGATAGACCTCCCTCTCTTCTTTTCTTCCTCTCTTTAGTTTTTGGACAAAGAAATGCAGAAAAGTTGTCCATCCCTACATATTCCAACTCTCAAACTACCTATTTACTTTGGTAGCATCAATGAAAATTTGTTTCTGTAATATTTATTTACTACAGTGTTTGAAGACTGTATTTGCAGCATGCTTACAAGCATCTTTGGAGTTTGATGTATATCACTGCTCACCAGTTATTTCATAGAGAAAAAAGTTACTAAATCATGACAGTCTCTATGTTCCATGATTGTGGATGTACTGGCTCATGAATTATAAATAGTCTGACACCAACAGTAAAAATTTCTCTCTTCTACTGCAACATTATGTATAAACCAGACACATAAAATCAAATAATAATTCTTATGAGTAATTTTTTGTCATTAAACCAGATATTAAATATTACCTCAGGAACCACATCTTCTGAGGCAGAAAAGAAGTATGTATATACAATTAATTCTGATGCAGCATCTATGTATTTCTCCTATAATAATGCAAACAGGAAAAAGATATCTTGAATATCAAAGATCAAAATTTGGTTCTCATTTAACAATCATGATGAACAATGATGATGGTGATGATAGCAGGGAAGGTGTGCAAATCATATATATTAAGTAAACTTAGAACGGTATGCAGAAACATATACATTAAGTAAAATTAGGAAGGTGTACAGAAATATATACATTAATTAAATTTAGGAAGGCATGCAGAAAATATATACATTAAGTAAACTTAGGAAGGCATGCAGAAACATATACATTAAGTAAACTTAGCCAAAGTATTTTGTTTTACAAATGTACCATTTCACTGCAGTTTCCAGTCTTTCACTTAAAGTGTTTAAAAATGTTAAAATTAAATAATAAGGTTAGTTACATGAAAATTACTATGGCAGGGAATATTTACTCAAATTTTTCACTTACCTCAATTTCATAATGGCAAATTTAGTAAGGGAGATTAAAGAAAGTATTTTCATTGTGAAAAATATTTAGATAAGCTAAAATATTTGGCTTTCAAGTTTTTGTAAAAACATAGCTGTACAGTAAGTAAAATTACAATATGTATGCTTATGTGGAAAAAAAGATAACTTCATACTTTCAAGGGTGATTCTCCACCAATATAAACAAAAAATACCCGATGCCTCTTCTGTACATGGTCGAACATTTGTTGACTTGGAAGTGGTCGAATCAGAGCTCTATTTGAAAAGAAAACAAATGGGTATGAACTAAAGATAGTACACAATTCATTCCAATTATGTGATAGCTGATAATGTTTATAGTGTTAGCAATGTTTTATCTGAACTTAAATATATCCCAAACCTACTCAAGTAAAATATCAGTCTATGGTGCTTGTGTAGCACCCAGAATAACATCTGGCAGTTTCAAATATATCTCTTTAGAAAACATCAATAATATTTCTGATTAGTGAGACACAATGATTATTCATTTACAGACCTTGACTAAAAGCAAGACAATTCAGCTGAAAAAATTTTCCTTTTCAAAAGCATATTTAAAGAAATAGATTATTAAACAGTATCCCAGGAGTCAACAAGAGCTAAAATTAGCCAGGTAGGGGTAGTGCAAGCCTTTAATCCCAGAACTTGGGAGGCAGAAACAGGTGGATCTATGTGAGTTCAAGGTCTACCAATCTGGTCTACAGAGAGAGAGTTTCAGGACAGGCTCCAAAGTTACACAGAGAAACCTTGTTTCAAATACCAAAACAAAATAAAAAGAATTAAAATTTCTACAATATGATTCAATCTAAATGTTATATACTTCTTAAGTACCCTATGGAGGTCAAAGACCCAAGCTTCCAATTTATATTATTATTAGTTATTTTCAGAAAAATAAAATGTAGCAATAGTTATACAATAGTACAAAGAGAAAACATTCCTATGGAATTTATCATAGTCGTTAAAAAAATGAATACATCAATACTAAAGGTTATTATAAAACATATCACTTATAAAATACAGTTAAGAAATGAATAAATGCTTTTTTCTTTTAAATATGGTATAGATTATCATACTTTCAGTACTCAAAACTTACAAAATGAACAGAACCTATTTTGCAAAGGCAAACACTTTCCAAACACACAGCTCTTAAAGTCATTGCATCACTCTCCCTAGCTTCTGCTTAAATCCTTCATAATTAACCAGTAAGTGATGCAACATTAGAACTGAGTCACGAAATCTCCCCTACTCCAGAGGCACCCTCACATCAGGAGAATTCCTTCTTAGGGTTAAAGAAAAATTAATATAACTGCAAAACATAAAGCTACCTGAAGTCATGGGGGTTTCAAGTGCATCCCAGTTGTACTCATCTCCAACAAAACCATTTCAAAATTTATTCACAAAGTAAATGAGGAGAAATATGTAATCACAATGAGAAAATACAAGGGAAATTACACATATAAGCATCACAAACTTCAACATAGATTATTCCTAACACTGTATATTTATACAAATATTTTGAGGCATCATTTTATACAACAAACTATCATTATTTAACTTAAAGCTATTTATAATTTATCTTGTCAAGCTAATATAAAAGTGCCTAGAACTTTAAAGGCAATATAGATTAATTAATCTTGACAAATGTTCTTCAAAAGACATATTATAAACATAATTATAAACACTGATATTCTCTATACCTTAGCAAGATATAGACTGTTTTTTTTTTAAAAGAATCATATTTAAATTAGTAAGAATTGCTTGTGAAAGGATCTACTTCCTGACCAGCAATAGGTCAAATATCTGTCATTCAATGCAAATGGCTCATTGGGTTCTAACTTTATCATCTGATAAACACATACTGTCAGATCACTTTGCAGACGGCTTAAAAAAAATGTGATGGTAAAAAAAAAATTAATTTAGGTGAATCTAAAAAATATTTTCAGAAGCACAAACCAGGGATAGAATCCTAAGACTATCAGAACAAAAACATTCTGGGCTTCTCTTAAGACTCTGAAATTAGAGGAAAAGAAATAAAAGTTGATATAAGGCATCACTACATAAGAAAAATATATTTAAAAGTTAAGATTCAAAAAATTATTAGAGTAACCCTCCCCATTTCATTTCCCATTTTCCAGCTACCCATAGCAACTACGGTCTGACAATACTAAATAGGAGCTCTCACAGGAAACCGTCCATAAGTTAAATTGTGCACTGCTTTGAGTATTATGAAGCCCTACTCTATACTATTTTCCCTCAAAGGGTACATAGAAAGCCACTGAATCATCCCTTTGATCAGTGTATGCATGGTGTATACACAACCTGCCGATTAGCAATTCTACAGCCTTTTGAGTCATCAGACTGACTTATGAAGGAACTGCAGGAGTTAAATGCAAGTAATTCTTACTTTGTTTAACAAAGGACCCAAGGTACAGAAGTTAGTGATACTGGAAATTCAGACACTAAAGAAAGGAATTCAAATGCTTCTTTTAAGTAAAAAGCTAAAAGTACAAGATATTTTGAGAGAAAGAAATAGAGCACGTTCATATGATCTGGTACTAGGCACAGCTTCAAGCATCCCTTGAGGGTGAGCTTAGGATGTCTTTTATAAATAAAAAAGATTGCTAGATAATAAAAAATTTAAAAATGTATTAAAATTCACTGGAGGAAAAAAGATTCTTTTAAACATAAAATGGCCTTAAACACAAAATTAACATATATTACAAAATATGATATATCTTTACAGAATTTCACTGCATATGCTATAAAACCTTAGGTTTTTTCATACATGTATAAAACACATTTCATATCTAAAATACGTATTCCAATGTGGTCTACTAAAATATATTTTCTTTCAAATATTAAAATCATATATTAAAGGTTTTTTCAACTTACCCAGACACTCTGTGAGCAAACTCAATTATATCATCTTTAGTCCGTGGTCCTCTGTAATTATATGCCAAGTCCCCTTTTAATCTTAAAAATAAAAGATAAAAATTGGAAATTAACTTTCTTCATATTTAATCTCAATCATACTTTATTGAAATATAAACTTAAAGTGCATAAAAAGCTAAATAAGGGGAAACTTTACAAGAAGCACACTTGTGTAAAGCAGAGTATGCAACTGTCTTCTGATGAACAGCACCTTAAGATGCATAAGAACATACTTCACAAACACAACAGGAATACATTTTACTCTGTGGTACTGAGTTTTAGTATGCACTGTCTAAAAAGTGAGTAATTTGCACATTTACAGTAACGGGCTCAAGTCAGAGTAGTTTAATTAGACTCTCGATCAAGTGGTAAAAAAAAGGACTAGGAACTACAGTGGTAGCAAAGCTCATTTTCACCAATATAATACAAGTTACTTGATAAACCCTCCAATATCCATCATGAATCAGACATAAAAATAGCTTTCCTAAAACATAGATTATCTTCCAAGAAATCTGTTAATAAATAAATTTATATCTAATCAACTGTACAGGAAAAAAACAACTAATAAGCAAAAACAGAACTCCTAATAACAAAGAGAAAGGATCATTAAACACACATTGCAATAGAAATGTAACATTTTCAAAAAACAAAGGAAAAATATCAATATAAAACCCCAGAATAATATACTTAAAATTGTAAAATCTGGGGTTTTAAAGTATTGGGGGGAGGCTAGCTTACTTAAAAATATAACTTTGAAAAGAATGCTTAGCTACTAATAGTGCCAAAATAAGGTCAATGAAAATAGCAAAATGTAGTAATGAAAAGGGAAATGTAGCAAAGTCATTATAAAACAATTCCCTTTAGAATCACCATATCATTTTTCCAACTTAAATTCTCTACCAGACTTGATACTCATCTATTAAAATTAACATCTATCAATTTTCCTTTTCTTGATTTCTTTCTTCTCTGATGAAGTAAGTCTCTTTAAATATACAAGAATGAAATCTGTTACATGTGATTTGCAGTTGCAAAGCAGAACATATAATGGGGTTCTTCAGGAGACCTTTCATAATTTATGAATGTATACCTCGTTTTGTAAATGCGTAATATACAGCAAGCACTCAGAATACAGTTACTGACTTAGCTGTACACCTCACACACATATAGAGCCTCTCACCTTTGATCACACACTTGGTTTAAAAACATAAACCTACAACCTCCAAAGAAAGTACTAGAATAAATAAATTGTAAAAAGAGTAAACTATTTAAAATATACACATAAACATACAACACTCAACTTACAGCTTAATTGTTGGATAACCTCGAACTCCAAATTCTGAAGCAATGCCTTGATAAGGAAAAGAATAAATATTTCTAAGTTCTTTTTAAACTGAGAAAACTAGGTAACATGAACCTTTTACTTAAAAAAAAAAGTGCATTCACATAAACCCAAGTGAATGTTTTTAAGTATTAAAATCTTAGAAAAATCCATGAAAATTTATTATAATTAGTTAATAATCTCACATATGAACTTCAGAAAATACTTTGAAAAGATAAAAAGTGACTATCAAAATAATGATTACACTTGCCCTTCTCCCTCTTCTTTCCCTCTCCTAGTTTCATGATCTATACTTCCCACACGTACACACACACACACACACACACACACACACACACAAATTAAAATCCTAAAGACTCATGAGATGAAGTGTGCAGAAGGATTTTTAAATAAAGACAAACATAGGAAAATTTCAAGCACACAGAACTCCACAACTGAAGATCTAGTTCCTGATCCCTGATCTTGAACTCATTACTAAGTAATATCTGATTGCACATCACAGTACACATTCTAACATATACTGAGGTGGAATACTGTAACTGGCTTTAAAATCCTTTAAATGTAGCTCAGAATAATTTTGTGTGAGGAAAAAATGGTGCAATCTCAGATAAAACACAACTTTGGAACACTTGGAATCTTGATTGAATGAAAATATCAATTAGGAGGCAAGAGTGAAATAGAAACTCAGTCTGATAGACTTGCTTTTCTTCTAACACTAAAGAAAAATGATTCACATACAAACTTGTTATTAATCCCTTCATAGAAGCTGTTTGTGATCACCATGAATTTTGGGCCTAACTTGGCCTCTAATTTTGACATGTGAGATTATTTTTTTCACCTTGTTTATTTACCTTCTGTTAATATCTATAAACTGGAAAGAGAGGTAGAGTTAGCTAAAAAAAATATACTATTTTTTCATATTTTTTCATACTTCTTGTCATTTCTTGTAAAGAAGCTTTTAATTTAAATATGGGCATAGGAGGAAGAACTGGGATGTGTAGAAACTTTTCTTTAATCTAGAGATGTCAGAGATATGCTGCTGCTAAAACTTCCAAAAATACATGGAAAACAACTTATATAGCACAAACAACAACAACAAAACCAACCAAACAACAACAAAAAAACCCAGAAATAGCTGGTCCAAAATATCAATAATACAAGTTTGAGAAACCATCAATTACAGTCACAGATTAAAAAGAATTTGTGATCTAGAAAGGAAATTTGCAAAACTAATCTTTTAACAAGAGCAAAAAATTGGAATGGTGCTGGTCAAATACCAATATTCATGCAAGTGATGCAGAGGACCCTGACTGTATAACCAGGCTATATAAGCAGAAAGTAAGCAGAGCTTTAGGGGCTCCAGAACAGAAATAAACTCACCATGATAGGGACAACTATACGATTTAACTTCCAAATGAGAAATATTCTTAGTATTCATCGCCCGAACAACAGATCTCTGTATATGTGTAGATGTTATAAAATTTGGTTGATTAATTATTAATTAAAACTGCATCAAAAATATTTGGTGCAATTTCAACACAGAAAAATAAATCATACTATTTCAAAGTTCCTGCTCAAAAGTCCTATACATTGGGATTTGTTTACTGAGCCTGATGACATTTGTTTCAGCCACAAATACACAGCTGAGAGTAAGCTACTGTCAAAATAATCTTAGAAAATTTTTCTATACTTGACTGTTTTGAATGGTCCTCTCTGAAATCAAACCCAAATTATGTAACTACCAAATATGTAAACAAAATATTCTACTTTATAGCTCCTCAACTTAAGTTCTGCAATAAAAGTATGTGAAATGCCTGCAAAATTATTCTCCTAACCCGATCTGAAAGGTTTTCATGATAGGATAGTGTGGGCCTCTGAACTCTAAACTGACAGTGAGTACTCAGATAATCTTTTTTTTTAAATTAATTTATTTATTATGTATACAATGTTCTGTCTGCATGTATGCCTGCCTGCCAGAAGAGGGCACCAGATCTCATAGATGGTTGTGAGCCACCATGTGGTTGCTGGGAACTGAACTCAGGACCTCTGGAAGAGCAGCCAGTGCTCTTAACCTCTGAGCCATCTCTTCTGCCCCCTCAGATAATCTTAATACAAGTGGAAAGCTTGCGGATCAAATTCTTAGAAACACAACAGTCTAATGTGCATAGGAGAAATTATCTAAGAAATAGCATAATATTTATTATTCTACAGGCAAAATAGAATAATATGCATAGGTAGCTTGAAAAAAATCAGTGTTTTCCCAATTTAACTCTAAATTCCATTAAAATGTTTCTATTTAAAATCCTGCAGTATTTAAGGAAGACAAAACTGTCAGTATAAGACAAAATTGCTTATAATCTCCAGACGGTAGTTTATGATTACTTATCAATGGCTTTCAACATACTAAAAAGGTAACATTCTTTTCGTGCACAGCACAGTAGAGACTGTGCATTTACTGAAAACAAAACTGTTTATTTGTTATTGTTTCTCTTCTAAATAGTTTATGTTACATGAGAACCTGCAGTTTCTTTTTTGCTCAGTGGTATATTACCAATGTCTAGAATGTGCCTGACATGTGTCAGCATATAGTGAGCACTCATTAAGTTATCTTCTAGGTAAATGAATGCTGATATTGCAACTTTTCTATGAAACAATGACTTCTGTAATAGACTACATTTGGTCTATTCAAATAGCAACAGGATTCATAAAAATGCAAAACTATTCAGGTTGGGCTGGAAGTTGAAAGGGAAGAGTGGAGAGTTCACTGGTCTATATTCACAGAATATAGTACAAAAGGTGTATAATGAATTGATGATATAATTGGCAGGTGATATGCTCCATATGTATGAGGTTCACTTTTCCCTTTCCAAAGTAACATGGTTTGTACAAGATCATATATATATGTGTGTATATATATATATATATATATATATATATATATATATATATATATATATATATCTTGTATGGCTATCTCTACATAACAAAGCTATGAGAATAAGAAATATAAGCTGCAACAATCACAACATCTATGAAATTAAAATGTTCCAACACAGAGTGGCTTTAAAGAAAACTATAACAAATTCATAGTAAATAAAACATATTTTCACCTGAACTATAACCAAACTTTTTGGCTTTATACATCCCAAGGAAGTGCTTTACCACTGAGGAACATTTCTAACCCTTATTTTGGTTATTTTTTCTAATCTCAGATCTCCTTTAATAGGGTCACTTAATGAATAAAAATTTAAATATCAAGGGATCAGACACTGCAAGCTTTGAGTTAACGTACATATCATTGAGGCACCACAATTTATATTTACAATATTTCCAGTTTAAATGCATTATATACATTATATGTATGTGTTTTCCCAGTAACTTTTTAAATATATTTTATTTTCCACTAAATGATTCAAGTGATCAATGAATCTGCCATTTTTCCAGACTTTTTGGCACTTAATAATTTATTTCTCCTTCTCTCTCTAATAGGCTATAAGTATTTCCTGGCCAAGTGAAACCTGTTAGCTTTTCAATAATCTCTAAAGAATGGAATGTGGGTTCAAAAATAGATAGAAAATGATAATCTGATTAAGTGAATGAGTGTATCCATAAATAAATATGTGTGATGAGTAAATATGCATGGCTGCAGGTATAATCAAGATGTGACTAGTCACAGTTGGTAATCACTGAATGTAAAAACTTCTTTAACATTGTTTTCCTTTTAGATTTATTTATTTTATTTTATGTTTTTAAGTGTTTTGCCTTGAAGGTGCACAATGTATCACAATATGGATGCTTTCATGTACCATATGTATACAATGCTTTCAGGGATAGAAGGATGCTGTCAGAGTCTCTGAAGCTGGAGTTAAGGATGGTTGTAAGTCACATATGAGTACTGGGAACCAAATCCATGTCCTCTGCAATTGTAGCAAGTGCTCTCAACCAGAGCCATCTCTACAACTCCTTTTTCTAATACAGTTAAAAACTAATTCAAACATACTAGCCCAAACATTCTCCCTCTCCTCAACAGTGGTCTGTCAGTCATCTTATCTCATTCAGGAATTCCAGCTCTAACAACTCAACTACATTCTAGATCACTGATTCATTAATATCAGTAATCTGAAAGATTGCCAATTTAGGCTAGCTGACATCTTGAACATGAACAAAAAGCTAAACAATATGCTTTGCCATACAGCAGTGGAGATATACAGCTCAGCAAGTGCTAGTGTAGGAGGTCTTTCTGTCTATGTGTTGCTTTTATTGGTTAATGAATAAAGAAACTGGCTTGGCCTGATAAGGCAGAATTTAGGTAGACAGGGAATACTAAACTGAATGCTGGGATAAAGGAGGCAGAGTCAGGGAGAAGCCATGTAGTCCCTGCATGAGATAAGTGCTGGGAATCTTACCTGGTAAGACACAGCCTCATGGCAATACACAGATTACTAGAAATGGGTTAAATTAAGATGTAAGAGTTAGTCAATAAGAAGCTAGAACTAATGAGCCAAGCAGTGATTTAAATAATATAGTTTCTGTGTGATTATTTTGGGACTGAGCAGCCGGGAACCAACAAGTGGCCTCATTTATAACAAAGTATACTAAGGATTACACTGGCAATCTGTCCCATCTGTAACTTCAGCCTTGCAAATGACTACCAGCATTTTTCTACCATACATTTACTTCCATAAATACTATCAGCATTTACTACCATATTTTCACAGTTCTGTTGTCATTCAATTCTGAGCTTCTAGCATCCTACACAGAATAAATATGAAAGTTCACATAGATAATCTTCCTGTATGTATTGTTATTCTCTTTGATCTTATAAATTTCAGCTCAAAACATTTTTATCAAGTCATTTGCTTTCCCTCAAGTATATTCTCTCCCAATTGACAAATGATAAAATGTACAACACTTTCTCACCTGGGAAACTCTTAACAATATGGTACCTTCTGTATGTACTAGACATTGTACCAAGGGGTTTTAAGTATGAAACATTATACAATTGTCTCCACCTTTAAGATTATTAGTCCCTTACAGATTCAATAACTAAAACTTGGTTAAGTAGCGTACCCAAAGCCACAAAGTAGGACATAAGAGTTGAAATTAAAAAACATGGGTCTGTCTTGACCTAAAGTACAACCTAGAACATATACTTAGCTTCCCCCCCCCAAAAAAAAACACAGTAAATAGCAAGATGTGTTGGTTCATACTTGTAATCCTAATATTTGGGAGACTGAGGAGGAATACTGATATGAGTCTAAGGACTTCATAGAATGTTCTAAGCCAGTCTTTAGACAGGGAAAGATCCTGTCCCATTTTTGTTTTGTTTTAAAGACAGTAAGTCTTTAAAACTATATTGTGCTATATTGCCACATAGCATAGTTCTACTTTCAGAAGTAAAAGACAAGGAAACCAATCTTATTGAATATGAAGGATTTAACATATGCCACATCATTCAAACTTCAAAACAGCCAGTAAAAGAAATAACACAACTAAATGTTTACCAATAAAGCCAAAGTTTAGGGCCTTTAGAAGCATTCCCAGTACCACAAACAAAAGCAATATTACTTTCTCTGAAGCTATACTCTTTCCAAATTGATATGACATCCCATACTTCTGTAAACTTAACTTCTTTTATCATTTCCCTTAAGACACTTGCTAGTAAAGATTTTCTGAAATGGTAGATAGCAAACATTTTAGGTTATGGGGATATGTAGTTCTGTCACAATTCAGTTTTGATAATGGAGCATGAAAATAGTCTAGATAAAAATACACAAATGACTGTGGCAATAATTCAATAATTCTATTTACAAAACTAAGCAGCAAAGCAAATTTGGCCTATGAGGTACCATGTACTCATCTCAGCTTCATTCAGTTCTCTGTACCAACTCACTAATTTCTTTTTCAACTTTCAGTACCTTTCTAATCTTCATTTATATTTTTTCTAACTCAACTCATCCTTTAAGTACTTAGTTATTTCCATATTATGCTTCCTCAGCTTACATTTACAAATTCAACTTTTCTGTAGTTGCCTCCTATAATATAAGATTATAAATGTAGACTCAACTAGGAGCAAACAATAACTGGCATGTCTACGTTACGATTAAGATTAACACATACAATGTATTAAAATTTTAATGGTAATTTTGTTTAACTCTAAGTATATAGTCTTAACTTATTAAGATAACTTTCCATGATAAAACATCTCCTCTACTTACCCTAAATGCTGTAATTAAAATATTTCCATTAACAGAACAACAAAATAATTAACTATGAGCTTACTAGAGTAGGAAGTAGCATCCATCTTTCCAACTTTAACTGGAGAACCAATGCTTTTCATTTCAAGTCCAACTTCATTCCAAATTGGTTCCAGTTTTTTACAATGGCCACACCAGGGTGCATAAAACTACACAAAAAGAAAAAAAAAACACACTAAAACCTTGTACCACTATGAAGCGCAACCTTAATATTCAAAGAATTTACTTAAGCAATCTAATACTAATCTGTTTCAGAAAAGATAGGTTTTTAAGTTGCAATATAACAAAATAAAAAAAAACACGCATGAATCTAGATCGCTTACCTCTTAGGGCATACCTCAAAACTAATATTTTAATTTCATTTTAATTGACTATCGATACCTATTTAGAATAGAATCATGATTGATTCAAAGTCTTTAATTCTGTGCAAATGTGTTTATGTTCTACATAAGATAAAACTACTAAAACATGCACCATACCACATGCAACCTGTGTTCATGGAAAACATCTGTTTCTAGTACAAAAAATTAACACAGAGGTAGTTACATTTGCTGTTTTTACTGGAAGGATTCTGCATGATCATTGAGAGATTTGACACAGGGACAAGTCAGTTTGATTAAAACTATAGCCCTTCACATTTCAGAATCAAACAGAATTTAATTAGGTACTCTAGTTATATGGTATTAACATAATACTTATGTATTTTCATTAAATGAGACTTATTTTTAAAGGTGATTCCATGGAAATGTTCAAACATAAATAAAAGGAGGAAGACTTAAGCAGAAGATTCACAGGCTCTATTTTCCACTCCCAACAATCATCAACTCTGTTCTCTCTCTCTCTTTTTTTTTTTAAGCCTACTGCACCCGGTATTCCCAGGTGGTCTCCCATCCAAGTACTAACCAGGCCCGACCCTGCTTAGCTTCCAAGATCAGACGAGATCGGGCGCGTTCAGGGTGGTATGGCCGTAGACAACTCTGCTCTCTTGTTGCACTTTGTGGGCTATACTTTTTTTCCCTTGATACATGTTAAAGCAAACACTCAAATTTAATTTTGCTCAGTATTGGGATCAAAGCATGTTTGGCATTACTGTATATTATTATAACTCAATCTCTTAAAAAAATGAAGAAACAAGGGTGAAGTCTATACTGAAATCATAATCTCCTTAAGATATAATCTACAATTTCATTGTAAGAAATAGCCCCAGCTTCCTCCCAGAGTTGACCTTACTCCCAGAATTTGATCAAAAATAAATTCCTTTGCCAGAATCTTGAAAGTAGAGGTAGGAATATAGCTGAGAGGATAAAGAGTTATGCACGTCGTCTCCTCCTCCTCCTCCTCTTCTATTTTTTTTTCAAGACAGGGTTTCTCTGTAGTTTTGGAGCCTGTCCTGGAACTAGCTCTTATAGACCTGGCTGGCCTTGAACTCGCACAGATCTGCCTGCCTCTGCCTCCCGAGTGCTGGGATTAAAAGCGTGTGCCACCACCGCCCAGCTTTTGCCATGCATTTCTAAGGACCAGAATTTGGAGCACCAAAACACAAGTACAACACAGGTGGGTACATGCAATTAAGATTACATATCTTGGTCCATAAGAGGAAGAGACAAGGAATTCCCAGAGCAAGACACTTAACCAAAATAGAGAAAATTTTGATTTCTATCTGGGATCAGTGAGAGAGCCTGCTTCCCATTATATAAGGTGTTCAGCAACTGAAGAAGACACAGTGTCAACCTCCACCCTTCACAGGCACAGATACACACCATAAACATTTGCATGCATAAGTGAATGTACACATTTAGAAATACCCATGCACACACGCACACACCACACACACATATGAGGGAAATATAAGTAGCAATATCTGAGAAAACAAATTGGTCTCTCTGCATAGAAGAGATCAAAAATGATAATTAAATTTACATACTTACATCAACAAGCCAAATGTCATCTTTTCGATTATCTTTAAATCTAAAAACAAAAGGAAAAATAAATCTGATTTTATATTTATGTTCACAAACAACATCCCTACCAATAGTATTTATTACCATAACTAGTATAATTTACAAATGTGCAACTTAAGAATACTGAGCTGATCAATAAAAGAACACAGAACAAATTTTCTGTTTCATATAAAAATTTTGTTCAGTAACTACTAAATCTTTTCCTACCCAGCAAGCACTTTAAGAATTAAAATTGAGGGCTGGAGAGATGGCTCAGTGGTTAAGAGCTCTGCCTGCTCTTCTAAAGGTCCTGAGTTCAATTCCCAGCAACCACGTGGTGGCTCACAACCATCTGTAATGAGATCTGGTGCCCTCTTCTGGACCGAAGGCATGATTGCAGGCAGAATACTGTATACACAATAAATAAATCTTTAAAAAAAAAAAGAATTAAAATTGAAAACCGTCTAAAGAACTGAAAAACTTCAACAAAAGAAAGGAGAATATGGGGAAAAACCACAAATGTAGTCTGTTTCCTTTATTTGATATTCCACTTGAGGAATGGGCTTCTCTAGTCTGAACAAGTACCGGTTTTCACTTTTCTTGTCTTTATTACATTAACAATACAGTAAAAGTATTTACATTATGGTTTGTTAGGAGTTAAAAAAAAAACCCTAGGGACGAACTAAAATACACTGGAAAATGTGTACAGATATATGCAAATAAGCTATCATATATATAATGTACTTAAGCATCCAGACTTTGCTATCTACAGAAAATCCTGGAACTAATCTCTATGAGTACTGAGGGATGACGATGTGTTTCCTAAGCTCTTCTTTTCTGTATTCCATATTAAATTCATGCAAGAAATTTAATGTAGTGGTCTAAGGATATTCATAGAAAACTCTGTTAAGAAGATAGGTCCCTGGTTCGTATTAAGAGTGTGGATTTTAGGAGGAGTTCCATCATTTCCTGGTAAAGAACGTTGTTCTCATAAAATATTCGTGAAATGCAGCAAATCCAGAATTGCTGTAATGGGATCAAAGGTCTGAGATTCATATTCCAGGCTATAATAAACTTGTAAAATGCCATTAGCTAGTTAGGCTTGTCCTTTAACTGTGCATCTTAATACTCACCTAGTCCTGTGGATTAGTGTGACACAGCATAGAACTAATTGTATACTCCCGAATAAGTCAACTGAGTATAGGCTAATTCAAAACTCCAAGACCAGTCACCATCAGATGCAATGCTCCTAGACACCCTCAGCAGGAAACAAATATGGCACACATGACCTAGACAGAGTGGGCCAAGTCAGCACAAAGCATGGGGATGATTAAGCAAACTCAACGACATCACTGGAAGTCAGGTCCCAAGCAATATTACAGACGACACAAAGGGTCCAGCATATTCCATCCAGTGAGAATGTTATAAATTTGGGCTTCAGCAATCTCCCTCTGAGGTATCTTTAGCTTTCACTGGAATATGAGAAATGAGACTTTTTTCTTTCATATAGTTTTGGTGCTTTTTCACAATGGAATTCTGTGCTCAGTCTGGGATCATGTCTGAATTTTGTGGATCTGAGTGGCAACATCTGCTGGCACTACTACAAGATATATTTTACTTTTTTCATTTAGCCAACAAGCAAGGTACTCTACCATTAACATTTCCCAAGGGAAGAGTCTTTCAGGTTAGCATTCACATAGGCAGCAAAATGATTACTAGAAGTGAAACTCTCCTCAGGCAGAGTTACTATTTATTATTAGAATAGAGTGAAAAGGTGGCTGATAGTGACATACCCCACAAGGCACCTTTGAGTTAAAAAAAGCTACTTTCTTGATATCAAAGAGTTTTCCTCAAAAATCATTTTCTATAAACAATCTTCAAACGTACCCACAAGGCCCATTGCTATGACTAGGACCCATGGGATGTTCATACTTCTTGCTAATCCATTAGAGTACCTTTTTTCCTACTATATGAAATGTAGTACCATTAGAGTACCTTTATTCAAATGATCACATTACTCTCACTAAAGCAATTCAATCATACAGTCAGGTGCCAAGGTGGTTGGTGGAGACAAAGAACAAAAATTGAAATTAACTGTTTGTAAAAATTGTTCAGTTGGTAAGAGGGTTTGCTGTGTAAGGAGGACCTGGGTTTAGATTCTAGCACACACAAAAAAGCCTTTACCATGCCTGCAATTTCAGTACACTGGGGTTGAAACAGGAAGACGTTCTGGGGCTTGCTAGATACTGGCTAGCACCAGGTTCAGTGAGAAAGATCCTGTCTCAAAGGAGTAAGATGTAAAGCAGTAAAGCAGGACTTCTAGAGTGATTGTCCTCTAAACATGCATGCATGTTTAACATGTGCACACACACTACAAACTACAAACACCTACACAAATTCATGCCACACACACACACAACTGGAAGTAACAAGTCCTGATTTATCTACTGTTAACAGTGAAAGATATGAGGGATAAAAAAAATGGTAACTCCTTGGATGGGTGTCGTTTGTACCTCTTATGAAACAGTACCATACAAACATCAGGCAGATGTAGCACAAACAGAGATATCCGTCTCACTGATGAGAAGCACAGAAGAAAAGACTTCTGCCTCTCTCTAAGTGGGAAAGTGACCAAGTTAAAGACTTCAGCAAGAACATTTTAGTAGTAAAGTATATAAAAAAGGTGAAGACGCCAATAATGACCCAACAAATAGGCTGGGAGTGCTGGTATATGTATGAGCTTGGTTGGCATGGGAGGCCTGAGTCCTTGACTACAAGTCCCTCCAGAGACTGGTTATACATCAAATTTGGTGTGGGGAAAGGCACCCATGTGGCCTGCCAGGTAAAAGTTTGTTATCCCCTGCAGTCAAGGCAGAAAGACTGACCTTGAATTTTGCAACAAAGTTAGACTTCTCACCTACTGTGTGAGCAAGGTCTTGCGAATAAACCTGTTATACTACAGATTAAACTCTGAATTCCAGCACTCAATCTGTATGATTAAATTAAAAGAAAGAAGCAATATAGAAACATTGGCTGGATTGTCACTTTATAACTTAGCAAAACTTGCTGGTGCACTCCTCAATTTTGCATGTAAATGGAACTTAGAACAACTGAAACAAATTGGCAATATGTTAACATCAGTCACCACTGCACCTATTATTTAAAAAAATGAGGTTCCTGTGCAGATGTATGCATGGCATCTGAGTTAGATGATGTTAAATAGTATTTAATAGTATTTTACACATATATTATACTCACGATTCATTTAGATCTTCTACAAATCCTTTACAGACAGCCAGGTCAAGTAAAATAACTGGAAAGGACAAAATATAGAAGATAAATGATTTATCACTTTGTTTTTACCTTAAGTCTAAATTGCCTATAAAATGTTATTATT
Source organism: Ondatra zibethicus (assembly GCA_004026605.1). Taxonomy (NCBI): domain Eukaryota; kingdom Metazoa; phylum Chordata; class Mammalia; order Rodentia; family Cricetidae; genus Ondatra; species Ondatra zibethicus. The sequence goes on along the minus strand of PVIU01010729.1, from coordinate 24,669 downwards.
TTATTTACCAAAAAGCTCAGCAATGATCCATTACACGGTGTTAAGTGACACAAAAGAAAAAGTAGTTCATTCACTCAGTAAGATTTACAATGCATTCAATCATGTTGCAAAGGGCAAGCACTATGTAGGTGAGTACACATAATACATAGTTTCATATTTCCACTCTCGCTTTATTTTTTCTTCTTACTAACCTAATTTTCTGGCCTAGAGATAAAAATAATTTTCTTTTTCTCTAGTAGCATTTATCCCCTTGGTACAAAGTCCAAATGCAATTCCCTAAAATAGGTAGAACATGACAAAACTGGGCTCCAGTTATAACACTTATCACAGGGCAATGCCTGGCTCACACGGGGATCTAAATTGGTCGCTAAGTCGGGTGAACCACAGAGAACCCAAATATTCCATGCTTGGCTATCTGTCCAGAATCTGTCCTTAGGCATCATCTGGTTTTTAGACTCAGAACCTACGCCAAGTTGGGGCTCAACATCCTCAGTCTCAAGGAAACTTCCTGTTTGCATAGAAGGTAGTGCTGTGCCCTCTGGGCATCTGAAGGCAGAGAGTTCCGCTGAGGAAGCCAGGGCCCACAGACGTCCTAGGGACCTCGCGGCGCAGCCCCAACCCAGCTGGGCTCCATCCCCAGCACAACCTCCCACCGCTCGCTCCTCTCGCTCCTCACCGGCAGCGAAGAACCGGGAAGTCGCCCGGCTCCTCAGCCACGCAGGCCCGGCCATGGATTGCGGCATGGGTCCCGCGATGTGCACGAGCAGAGACTTAGAAACGCCAGCGACAGGCGCAAACCTGTGGGAAAGGGAAGTGAGGACGACCTGGCAGGCAGGAGCACTTTGCGCCGGCAGGGGTGGTGTGGGGCGGGGCGGGGCGGGGCGGGGTGAGGTAGCCTTCCTCAGGCCCACTGCAGCCCTTCGGTGGGAGCATCTGAGCATGCGCGGGCTGCGACGCATGCGCCGGATCAGTACGCATGCGCATTCGGGTTACCACGGCGCCTTCGCGTTCTCAAATCTCTGAAGAGGGTGGGAATATGTGCGGGGTTCTTCCTGTGACGGAGCGAGTGTGCCATAGGACTCTTATAGAAGTGCACGTATGGCATTGTCGGGTGGATTTAGTGGAGGTGAGGTAGGGTCCTGCGAGCTTGAGTTTTGTCACATGTTTTAAACTTGCCACTAAAGTCGTGTGAACGCACCTGTACTCTGTTAGTACACAAATAGGTGGGAGATCGTGCTTTAAAATAAGACTGGATTGCTGAGATCTGACACCTTCTCTGTAAAAAACCTATTTAGAATATTATAAATTGGTTCATCACTATTCCATTATGGATGGGAGAACCATCAACAGTTCGTTAATGGTTGCTCTGATGGGGTGTGTGACATTTTTTTAAGTAGTAGGTTGCTGTGCTCAGGCAAGCTGAGACAATGAAACTCAGTGGAACACACACACACGAAAGGACAAGCAGGTCTTCAAGAAGAGTTTCACGGGGCTGATGGAACTCATCAAAGTTATCCAAGTTCATCATAAACACATAAACAGAATAAAAATAAGAGAATTGCATTTTCTGAAACTTGGAAAAAGGGAAGTTAATTATAACATCTTGGTTATTTTTTTTTTACTGTTTCCCGATTACTTATGGACTGAATCCCTAGTATAAAATGTTTGTGTTGCAGCCTGCATACAACCCAATGATTTAAAAAAAAAATACACTTTTTTAAATAAGTCGGTCCCTGTGGCAGTCATTACGTCTGAGTTAGATGAGACTTTTAAAATAGGAATGATGTACCAGAGGATTTGGATTAAATCAGCTCTTAGAATTTATGTTATGGAAACAGAGCACGCAAAGGCAGAGGACTAGAAGTAGAAATGATTGAGACAGGCAGGATTAGCCCTTGCTTGTAATTCAGTGCCCAAGAGGCTGAGCAAGTAAGACTATCATGAATTCAAAGTCATGACTACATGAGCTGTACTATAGGACCCTGTTCCAAAAACTAAGAAACAAATACATACAAAACCCCCCAAAACAATGAGTTAATTTTTATGAATTTATAGGATATATATCATAAATCTTGAGCAAGGGAAATCAAATAAAAAATAGTAATTGATCTATTATTTTCACAGTCTCAGAAATAACCAAGACCTTAACTTAATGATTTCTGCACTATAATGAGGACCAGAGTTGAGATACCACCACCCACCATGTAACAAGCTTGTGTTCCCTCTAACCACAACTCCCCCTACACACACAAACACTCATTAAGAAAGTTAATCAAGAGTGTTCAGGGGTACAGATAAATATTATGTTGATCTGGTGTTGCTTACAAAGATGTGTTCACCTTGTGAAAATTAATTTAAATTTCAGTGTTGGGTTTTAAAATGTTTGAAACTAAAAATTAAACAAAAACCTATGTTTAGTTATAGTGGAAAGATAAAATATTAAGCATTGCTTCTCAAATTTAATAAGCAGTAGTTACCTTTGTTCAATTTATGTGAGAAATGTCCCTCACAGGCTTATTTGTTTGAACAGTTATTCCTTAACTGAGAGTGCTCTTTAGGGAAGTTCTGACACTTAGACATGTGGCCTAGCTGGCTGAAACAGAGCCTTAGGATAAGTGCTTCCATGTTTCCCTCCACCTGAGCTCTCTGCTCTCTCACTACCAGTGCAATCAGCTGCCTCTGCCTGCTTCTGCCTCAGCACCTTCCCCAGTCATGCGCTATATTCTCTCTAACCATTAAAAAAAACAAATTCAATTGCTTATTTCAAGTATTTTATCCCATCTATGAGAAAAGTAACTAATATAACTACATATGTAGCAGAAATTAATAGGCTGAACAACTTTACAAATTGATATAAAAAAGAAAAAAATTCAAAAATGAAATTGATTTTAGAATTAACCCTTAGAAAAATTGATTCCGATTTGAAATCATTCCATAAATAAAGCAGTAGACTCAGTTTCTAAAATGTGCTTATCTATTATCTATTTCTATTTAAAAAATCAGTTGTTACTGGTAATTTTCCAGCAGATAAAAATCAGTAAGAAAAAATTTATTGGGGGTGCTTCACAAGATAAACAAGTCCCATGATCTGGAGGTGTAAACCAGTGATATAATTCTGAAACTTAAGAACTCAGGGCAGGCAGAAAAAGATGAATGTCCCAGCACATTCTGGATTGCATTCCCATTACCTTTTTAAAATTATTGTGAGTAATTCCCACCCACACTGAAGAAGACTGCCTACTTTCCTAAGTTTCTCATTCAGTCAATAAATTATTAGAAATATTTTCACAGACACATTCAAAATAACATTTTAATACCTGTCTGAAAATGCTTTAATGTAGTAATGTGGCACATAAAAGTAGCTATCAAATTGTTGTTTCAAACTTCCCAAGAATAGGAGCAATAGAGAACATTCACCAATTCATATAACAAGGCCAGTAGAAAGTTAATACAAAACCCAAAAGAGGCAAATGTGAGAAAGAAAATTATACAGATAATTCACTTAAGAGAAGAATAGAAACGATGTTTTTAAGAAAAGACCATAGGCTCATATATTTGAACATTTGGTTGCCAGTTGTTGGAATTGTTTGGGAAGGATTGGGAGCTATGACATGTTGGAGGATGGGTGTCACTAGGGGCATTTCAAAAACCCATACTATTTCTAGTTAGATTTCTTTCTGCCTCATGCTTGTGGTTCAGATGTTAGCTCTCAGCTACTGCTCTAGCATCATTGTCTGCCTACCTGCTGCCATGCTCCCCACTGTTGTGGTCATGGCCTCACCCTCTGAAAATGTAAATCCCCATTAACATTTTCTGCTTTAAATTGTTTAGGTCATGGTGTCTCTTCATAGTGATATAAAACTAACTAAGACACACAGAGACCTACAATTGGTCAAGGTACAGAGAATGAGACACCATGCAATCCTCATCCCTAAAAGGGAGATCCTACCTCTTCTATCCTACCTATTCTTCAAGTCTTCAGGTGTCATTACAGAAGTGGGGGAGGAAAGATTGTAAAATCAAAAGATTGTGGATAAGCACAAGGAAACAATGTTTCTCAAACAGAAACTGGACAGTTTCACTGCAAAGTCACAAATGTGACCCCATGCACAATGCCTCTACAAAGTTATTCCTAAGAAAATCCCAACAGGTAAGCATGATGTCCAACCCCTGGCTGAGAAGATATTGGAAACTGTTAGCTGCTTGTAGAAGGAGAGTCTATTTTCTTTAAGGGTGTGACTCCTTGTAGGCCAATCATGCTCTAATAGACGGACACATACTTTAGAGTATATGTGCAACACAAACTGAACTTGATGGGTTTTAAATAAATGAGGACAACAAGTTTTGAGGGTGGGAGGAGTTTAAACGACTGTGCTGTGTCCTGTGTTACTTGGGTTCTGTAACTTGGCTAAGGGCAGCAGAGGAATGAAAAGAAGGAGAGACACAAATACACATGTGCAATGAAACTTGGATTAGGTGAGGGTTCTCTAATCTTTACAACCAGAACCTGGAACCTCATCATTTTTATTAAGTACAGCTCAAGGGGAGGGTTTAGATAGTCTTTATGGGATTGTATAATGGCTGTCATAGGTTATAAGCATCCAAGGGAAGATTCAGTTGCTAGTCTTTGCACACACTGATCAAACGTTCTTAATCACTTCTGAGGAAAGCGTTGCCATCTCTCTTGAGCCTGACCCATGTGGGTAACAGCTTTGACAATTTACCAAGGGGCTATTGGTCTTGGAGCCCTAAACAGGCTAGGCTCATTCAAATCACACATTTCCTCAGTACTTTACTCACTCAGGGCATCTTCTGCTCCCTAAAGAAGGGGCTGAATATGATAAAAAATACATTGTATGAAATTATTAAAAATTAATATAAACAGAAAAGATAATGCTAATAAACTAGACAACAGTAAAATGCTGGTGTAGTGGTGGTTGCCAAGCTATATTATGTGCTTTGGAGTAGCACATATTTTGAAGTCAGCTACAGATAAAAATTTTTTGCTTCAATTAAGAACTCCAAGAGCTAGAGGATAGTGTAAGCTTATGTCAGGTTTATCAAAAATGCAGTTGCTCCTTTCAACACTTGACATAAGTTAAATTCCATTCAGACTCTCCTTCAGTTGAGCTTAATTTAGTAGTGTGAAAATTGAAGGCAAGTTAATTTAGTTTTAAATTGCTGCTTTCAGAATTAGTAGGGGTCAAAGTAAATTCAATCTGTATTTTGGTTGAGCCTTGCATTCTCTGACACTCAAATGGAACCCCAACCAAAGAGACCTGGATATCATCTTTTGAAGAGGCAGCTAACACTGCGATGCAGACCACCCAAAGTAACATGTTGCCAATGAAAGACTTGAAAGGATTATTCTATTGAAGGTATTTTGTGAAAATGTTATAGACACTGTGTTCATAAAGTTCTGCTAAAATAACTCCTGAGAAGTTTACATAAATAATTTATATCTAAGTTGAGCCCTAATAGGTTAGTGGATGTGTAACTGTGCACCAACCTGTGTCCTTCATTGGTTGCTATCTTTGTGGATGATCCAATGAGAAGTCCACTACTAAAGGGTGACTGACTCATGTGGCTTTCCTTGTTATTCAAATTGTCTATTGAATAAGCAAAAAATTCCTCTCCTGCAGAACGTACTGGACTGACAGTATGATAATGAAGTAAATCTCTGTGCCCTCAGGGTAATGATGGATTTTGGATAAAAGAACCCACCAATCCTCATCCCATGTATACTTTTGTTCTTTCGATTAGAAGAGGGCACCGAAAATGGTTTTGAATTTTATTCCAGATTCCATATTAGATTTCAAAATATTGAAAAAGGGATAATTACAGAAAGAAGAGGAAGATCAAAAAGGAAAGCAAAAGGAGGAGGAAGAGGTAGGAAGAATTAAAGTGCAAGAATTTAGGATGAAATGGTGCAGAAGTTTTTCTTCAAATAGCACACAAAAGAAGAAATTGACAGATTGTCCATGAGAACCCTGAGGCAATCTTATATGAAGTCTGTGGAAGGATGCTTAAAAGAAATCCCACACTAGCTCAGAATTGAGAAATAGATGGTTATTTATTTAGGGGTAAACTCATAAATTAGAATTCTCTGCTTGAATGTAGAACAGAAACCAAATCCAGCAACCGGAAAAAGAGTGGATGCATGCTCTACATCGGCTTATATAGTATAAGATGCCACGCCCCCAATGGGCAGGTAACCACTGGCTGTAAGATTTCCAACAGCACCTCCCTCTTTTGTTTAAATAAGAGAGTTCTAAGCCTAATACAAAATTATATACAATAAGAATAAATATATTTAATAATTATCCTATCCTAACTAGTATAATAAATAACTTGGCCAACTCATGAGAGGAAAGTAACTACAACTATCTAGTCTTTAACCCCATCGAAGATCCGAGAAGGGAAATAATATTATTTGAATAAGCAGGAAGTGCAATCAAACAACTTCCAAAATGTGCAACAAATGACAGAGACAACTGGCTACCTGGGCAATCACCCAAAGTCTCATTTGCAATGTTGAAGCAACCAAGTTTGGCTAAGGCCTAGAATAACTGACAGACCATCTTTAGAGGAAAGAAATTTTTCAAAACTGTCTCACCCTGTCTTGGCAAGATTTGACAACTGGAAAGAGCAGACGTATGCTCTACATCAGCATATATAGTATAAGACACGACGCCCCAATGGCAGGTAACCACTGGTAAGACTTCCTACAGCAGAAGTCAGTGAAACATTATGGCTTCCCTTCAACTTCCCAGCATGTAAAATATACCTAAATAGAGATCTTGACTTGCCCAATTTTAGAAGAATTTCAGAAAGAGTAAAGTTTTTAGTGAACTTCCAGCATGGAATTCTTAATTTAGTACTAACACTGTTTAGGGGTTCTTGATTATTACTTGTATTAGATAGAGGGTTGGGGATAAAACTATGTTTGTTTAAAAAATGGGGGATAGTAATAGTGAGTAATAGAGTGAATACTTGTAAGCTATTATTCATGGGTAATTTACATTGGTATGGTTGTTGTATATTGATACAAGTTCAAATTATATTTATTATTTTTGTTTACATTATTTGTATACCTATGCAAAGTTATTCTGTCATATATATATGTTCTTATCTCTGTTTTAGGACATTTTGTATATTGATACAACTTTTAGGATATATTTTCATATTGCATTATATATTACTCCTACCTCTGATCAAGATACTTATAGATTGTTTACATTTTGAGGTCATTGTCCTCATTTGTTGCACATTTGTTTACAGATTATTTAATATTCTGACATGAAGGTTTACTCTCTAAGTTATACAGGTATTAATTATTATAGGTCAACAGTTGTTCATGTTTGTTGTACATACAGTCAGATCAATTAGGTTCTTTAGATACTTAGAGATTATATTCTGTCTAGATAGGTAATCTTCAACCACTTCAAGGATCTGTGGAACATGGCATTTAAATAATTTAGGATTCTGTTGATGTGAGACATGACTGCTTCTGATAGCACCAATCTATTCCCGAGAGAATGTTGAGCACCAAAGACACTCCACTTGGATCTTGTTTACTTCTTGGCAAAACTGGCCTTTGAGCAAGGAACTGACAATGCCTCAACCACTGACAAGTTACATGATATCTGGAAATGGATAAGCAGGACTGTCAAATCTTGCCGAGACAGGATAAAACGGTTTTGAAAAATTTCCTGCCTCTGAAAATGGACTGTCAATTACACTAGACCATAGCCAAAGTTGGTTGCTTCAAAGTTGCAAAATGAGACTTTGGGTGATTGCTCAGGTAGCTAATTGTCCCTTTCATATATTGCTCACTTTGGAAGCTACTTGATTATACTTCCTGCCTGCTCAAGTAATATTATCTCCCTTCTCAGGCCTTCGATAAGGTTGAAGATTAGATAGTCATAGTTACCGTCCTCTTATGACCTAGCTAAGCCATTTCCAATATAAGACTTAGATTCCTTAGGATAGAATGTTTATTAAAACATTTAGCATGTGTGCCTTGCTTAATATTGTTTATGCTGATTGTAATTCTAATTTTATACTTGATATCTGTTCCTAGTGTATATTGTTTTGTATCATGTTTGGAACGCTCACACTTAAACAAAATGGGAGGTGCTGCAGAGGTGCTTTCCTCTCCTTCAGCCAATAGCCTTTAAGATACCAGCCCATTTGAGTGTGGTCTCTTTTGCTTTAAAAAGCAGTGATAGCCCTGCTCTTGCTCTCTTGCTTCTGGCTCCACTTCCAGCTGCTAGACTCTGTTCCTGGTTGCGCAGAGGGCTGTTGTCTAGGACAGTAATCTGTAAGTTTTCCCCTTAAATAAATAATCCTTTTATTAACCATAATTCCAAACTGGTGTGGGATTGTTTTGTGACTTACACCTTCTCTCACTGATCACAGTTAATATGGCATCATCTCCATCTAAATTTTTCTCTTAAATTTCAGGGTATACTGTATGGTAATTTGAATAGGTAATTCAAACATAGACTCATATGTTTGAATGTTTGATCCATAGGGAATAGCACTATTAGAATGTATGGTCTTGTTGGAGTAGGTGTGGCCTTGTTGAAGAAAGTGTGTAACTGTGGGGGTGGACTTGGATGTTTTATATGTTTATGCTATGCCCAGTGTGGTACACAGTCTCCTTCTGCTGCCTGCAAATCAAGATGTAGAACTCTCAGCTTCTTCTCCAACACCATGTTTTCCTGCATACTGCCATGTTTCCTGCCATGATGATAATGGACTAAGCCTCTGAGCCATAAGCCAGCTCCAATTAATTGTTTTCCTTTATAAGAGTTGTTTTGGTCATTATGTCTCTTCACAGCAATAGAAACCCTAAGACATCATGGTTCTCATAACCATATCATAACTATAGATATAATTCTGTATTTTAAGTCATATTTGTCATGTCATTACTGTTAAGAATAAGAGCAGCTCTGCTGGTGCAAGAAATCCAATTAGGTCAAATCAAACCAAATCAAAATGCCCATCATTTTATTAAGGATGACGCTCTCAGGTGGCCGAGCCCATGGTGGGGAGACAGGACAGGAGGGAGCCCATGTAGACCCCAAAACCATGTGTTCCTCCTCTAGGAGGCCCCTTAAATACCCTGTGGGACTGGTCCTGACCCCTCCCTGGGTCATGCTGGGATTTGGAGTCCAGAGCAAAGCAGCTCCCAGGCCAGGGGCTGGGGCTACATCCCCAACTTAACATTCCAGACTCTTTGGATATAGGGGTGACAGAAAATTGAAGTGATAATTATGACAGACATTTAGGCTCTCTTTGGGAAAAGGGCATAGACTCAAGTCTGGCTACTTCCTGCAGGCACGGAGATGTGGGGAGGGGAGAGCTGTCTGTTGGTGGATCCACTTTAGCAGGTGGTGTGGCTGGAGAGGCATCCTGTCAGCTGTCATTCCAGAGATACTAGGCATTTGTTTTCTGAGGGAGGTAAGAAGGCAGGTGTCTAGGAGAAAAAAAAAATATTGTTATTAGTGGATGGTGTAGGAGGTTCTTCTGTATTTGTGTTGCTTTCAGTGGTGAATAAAGAAAACTGCCTTGGCCTTTTGATAGGGCAGAAATCAGGTAGGCAGAGTGGACAGAACAGAATGCTGGGAAGAAGGCAGTGTGGCAGATGCCATGAAACTCCTGTCTGAGACTGATGTTGGTTAGGAATCTTTCCCAGTAAGCCACGACCTCAGGGTGCTATAAAGATTATTAAAAATGGGTTAAATCAAGATGTGAGAGTTAGCCAATAAGAGGTTAGAACTAATGGGCCAGGCAGTAATTTAATTAATACAATTTCTGTGTGGTTATTTTGGGTGTAAGCTAGCCAGGCAGGATAGAAAAAGGGGCCCTGTGCCGGGAGGCTGGGAGCTGGGAACACGGCCCACCCACTCCTCATTATTACAGATTGGTGCCTCTTACTACAACTGGACCTTTGTAGTAGGGTACCCCTGGGATGAGACACAAATGAGACAGATTTGAGTTAGCAGGTGTCTGTGATCCAGGAGAGCTGGTACCAAAGTTGTCCCAGGAGCTGGTTGGCATTGTCCTGAGAGCATTTTGTAGGTTGGTCTTGGGTAGGTAGCAGGAATAACCTGAAAAATATGATTAGAACTAGAAAATTAAAACCTTGGATTTTACCAGACCTGATTTTGGTATAGCAATGGAACTTTTTAGGAACCTGTAAGAGAATTGGCAGAAGGCTATTAGAGGAAACTGAGAACTTTGAACCTCTGAAGGTTGAAACCTGTTAATCTTGGACTATGAAGCCTGTTAAAGAACAGTCACCTTGAGGTGTCAAATGCCTTTAGACAGATCTGGGAGGAATAGATGAGCAAAAAGAGAGAGCTTTTGGCCAGTAGGCAATCCCAAGTCCTGTCCTGGTCCTTGGAGAACATCAGGCTTAGAAGCAGTTTTTGCCATTAGCTGTTGTTTGCGAGGCCCAAAGATTTTTTCCTGTGAGGGGAAGTCTCACCTGGTTTGACAGATAAGCTGATCGATTCCCTGAGAAAAAAGGCCTTTTTTGCTTTTGTGTAGGTGCTTTGCAACCCAGAGAAGCCTGGAAACATAGGTCTTTGTATTCTAAGAGGACACACATAGGATGCTGCAAGGCTGGCTTGTCTCTATATTAGAAGTTTTGTATTTTTTTAAAATGCCATGGTCTGTAAAGGCACTTGAGAACAAAAAGCATTGTCTGGTATTTTAAACTGGATATATAAGCTAAATTTTTAAAGCTGTTGTAATCTGGAAGCATATACATACATAACATTTAAATTTACAACACAAAAACACATTTACACATATTGTGGCCACATTATTTTAACAGACAAACAGAACAGACTTGGAGACCTGTGTCAGCTTACTAGGCAAGAGAGAGTGAAAGGACAGAGAAAAAAGCAAATTTATTGTCAATAGGAAAAGGCAGGGCAGTGCAAAGACCAGTGAAACAGCTGTAGAAAGGCAGGACCTGACAGGTGCTGATGTTAAATGCGCTCCAGGAACTGGTGTTGCATGTATTGCTGATGGAAAAGTGTGGCTCCCTCTGCAAACTGGCCGCACCACATTTGGGCTTTAGGGACCAGCGGCCTCGCATCTTTTTAGGACTTTGTTGCTCTTATGGGCATAGTGCGGCACGCGGCTTTGGGCATGAAGGGTGCACAGTGGCGGAGCACCCCCGGAGGCCACAGAGGGGCGGAAGTCCAGGTAGGACAGAGCAGGACCGCCAATGAACACATAGAAAGAGACAGAAGTAGAGGCGGAACGAAGTGCATGGTAGCCAATGAAAAGAGAGAAAACAGTGAAAGAGGAGGGACGAGAGCACCATACTTGAAAATAACAAGCAGGCTTGGAGTGTAATTTAAGTTAGATTGTTATAATTTTAAAAAGTTTTAAGTGCCCACCTAAAGCCATTTGAAATCGGCTAGGAAATGTAAGAAACCCACTTTAAAAACATGCCTCTGACACGGGCCCATCGCAGTGCATCCACTGGAGAGGCGGCACTGAGTCAGTCAAAATACATACATCTAATCTATAATGGGGTACATGAGAAATTGGGAGGGAATGTCTTCTGGCACCCAAATCCCATCTCAGCAGAGAACCCTGTCTCTGCCGCTGCAGGTAAGGCCTTTTGCACAGCTGTGACTTCAAAAAAGCCTAAAAAATCAAATGAGTCACCCTGAAACCCTATACTCATGCAGTTTAAAAGGGAAACTCACCAAGTGAAGCCGAACTTGCCTGGCAGAGTGCGTGTGCAGAAGGCCCATTTTCCAGCGTAGCCTCGGACTCGAGGCCCTGGGATCTGGACTCCACAGGAAAAAGCTAAGGCCCCTCAGTGGGATACTCCATATCTTTAGAATAAGAGCAGCTCTGCCGGTGCAAGAAATCCAATTAGGTCAAATCAAACCAAATCAAAATGCCCATCATTTTATTAAGGATGATGCTCTCGGGTGGCCTAGCCCATGGTGGGGAGACAGGACAGCAAGGAGCCCATGCAGAACCGAAAACCATGTGTTCCTCCTCTAGGAGGCCCCTTAAATACCCTGTGGGACTGGTCCTGACCCTTCAAGCGGGCACCTACTCAAGACACTTGGTCTGTCCAGCAAACAGGACCTTCCACCCTCCGGTTTTCCAGGAGGATGCCATAATGAAGGGCCTGCCTGCTTCTCATTCTGGCACACTCATCTTTAGTGATAACAATTTTTCCCTAGACACCTGCCTTCTCATTTCCCCCAAGGAACAGATGCCTGCCATCTCTGGGATGACAGTACATGGGATGCCTTTCCAGCCACACCTCTCGCTGAACGTGGACACCTAGCTCTCTCCTTCCCCATGTTGCCCTGTGCCCACAGGAAGTAGCCAGATTTGAGTCTATGCCTTTTTTTTCCAAAGAGAGCCTAAATGTTTGTCATAATTACCACTCCAATTTTCTGTCACCCCTATATCCAAAGAGTCTGGAATGTTAAGTTGGGAGCTTAGGCCCCAGCCCCTTGCATCTATCCTAGCCCCTTAACCCTGAGAGTTAGCTCTCTGGACTCCAAATCCCAGCAGGCCAGGTCCTGACCCCTCCTGGGGGGGGGGTCAGGACCACTTCCCAGGGTATTTAAATGAGCTCCCAAAAGAGTAACATGGCGGTCTCCTTTTCTTCCTCCTGGTGGTCGTGTTCTGTGGCTTCCCGGTTTCCCCTCAGGGCCATCTGAGAATACAGAACTCCCATTAAACCTGGATATTTCTTAATTTGGCTTGTTTTGATTTGGCTTGATTGGGAATTTGTGTCAGTGGAGAGCTCGCATTAGGAAAATATTCCTAACTTACAAGGTTTTAGATCAGGCTATGCCAATTGAACAACACATGATGGCATGGGGCTTCCCTTTTAATTATTTGACCATAGCCCTCTTACAGATTTAATAAAGAGTGTAGGGACAAAAACAAAACATGAAATTTATAAAAAGAGCTATAGAGGAAAGTTGTAAGAATTGAGGGAAAGGTGTACAGGATCAGAGAGAATCACAGGCTCAACACACCTTGTTTACAATCTTTGTGAATTCCCAAGTGTTGCTAAACTTCAGTAACTCAACATGGCATCAAAGCCAGCAGGTGACCTCACAAAGGGCAAGAGACAAGGAGAGATACAAACCCTATCTTTGTGCTGGAGTTTAAGAACACAGCTGTGAATATACAGTAAGTGTGGTTTACTAAGAATCATAGAAAAAGAAAAAGAAGAGGGGAGAAATATGAATCACATCTTGTTTTTTAGCATATCAAAAATACAATTCTTCTTTTAAAAACACCTGTGACAATTTTCTTGTGGTCATTGGGAGCCGATAGGGTTGGGGATGTTATTATGGTATTTAGCAAAAGAAAGGAAGAACAATTTTAGTTGCAGGAGTTTGAAAATGTTAAAAAAAAACTCTTTAAAAAGAGGCATGAAAAAAGTGATTTTGATGGAATAGAGTGTAAGAGTGCCTTTCTAATAAAACATTGAAGATGCTTTGTGGTGGAAATTATCCTATTTAAAACACTCACCACCACCAAATTTAGAGTCTGTGATCATGATAGTTTGTCTTGACCAAAATCCCTATGCGTTGGAATCAAAACACATTTGAATTGGACATATGTTTACAAAAAGAACTCAGTGGGTTAGAAGCTCTTGTGTACTGGCTGGTTTTGTGTTTGAACTTGTCAGGAGCTAGAATCATCAAAGAGGAACGAGCCTCAGTTGAGGAAATGCCTCCATGAGATCCAGTTGTAAGGCATTTTCTCAATTAGTGATCAATGGGGGAGGGCCCAGTCCATGGTGGGTGGTACCATCTCAGGTCCTGGGTTCTATAAGAAAGCAGATTGAGTAAACCAGGGAAAGCCAATAAGCAACTTTCCTCCATGGCCTCTAATTCTGCTCCTGCCTCCAGAATCATGCCCTGTTTGAGGTCCTTCCCTTGACTTCCTTCAGTGATGAATAGCAATGTGGAAGTGTAAGACAAATAAACCATTTCTTTACCCAACTTGCTTTTTGGTCATGGTGTTTTGTTATAGCACTAGAAACTCTAGGACAATAAGTTAATTGAAATTTAGGAAACTAAAAACAACCAAAAATGGCATAAAATGAGAATTTACCTGCTATACTTTCATAGACTAATATAGGGCATTGTTTAAAGGAGAATTTAAACTAGATCTCATGGATATGTTGTGTTTACATTGTGATGATTTTTGCTAAAAACTTTTAATAAAAACTACGTTTGAAGTCTAGGATTATCTATTTTTGTGTTAGTGACAAAAATGGTGATATGTCAGAATTACATGCTTCAGTATCAATAGTTCTAGCAACAGGTCTGCATCTTTTTTTGGAAGGGTTACAAGCACTCAAGCAAAGTGGAGAAATGACAGAATTTATTCTTTATTTAGAATAAAAATTGAGTTTGGACAAAGCCAAGATCTTCCCGAAACAAGATTTTTAGAACTGGTGACTTACAGAATAATATTTTTGCAAAGAAATCCACACTAAGCTTGAAAAATCAGAGAAAGCAGTTAGCTGTGGTTGCTATGGTATCCAATGGAAACCTGTCCTCTGGGAAGAACAGAATAGTTTCTTGCCTCAAGGGATGCTATTTTTAGGGCTTATTAAGAGACAGAGGTGATGAGCTTTGAAAAGCCAATTATTCTATCTGTAAGTAAGCATGCATTTGTATTATCTTTGGGGCATAGAAATTAGGTTAAAAGACAGGGTACATTACCCCCACCCCAAACCCAAACTGCATTTTATAGCCAGCATGATACAGAATGTTTTGAATACCACATTAAGAAAATACCAAGGGAATATTACTGTCATCACTTTGCCTAGGAGACATTTTTTGCACTGTATATATTTAAACCACAAATAGAAATCCATAAATGCCATAGGGTTTTATTTAAAGTGATTCAAATGTCACAATTATGAGTTTATTTCAGATTTAAAGCAGTGCTTCCCAATTCAGCATTACAAAAATGAGTACTGTATTCATTCCTATCATAGTTTGGTAAATATCAATCTTTTCAGAATATTATCAGACTAAAAATCACAGCCTTTTAGCTACATTTCTTGAACGAACATTAGATAATTTCAGCCATCATCTCCTACATATTTTCCATTGCATTTTCAGCAACTTAGCAGAAATGAAGGCAGTGAGTGTGTATGTGGTATGAATATATATTTTTCCTTCTTCCTCAACCTGCTGATATTTTCTAAAAATTCAGACTGAGTTTACATAGTCTTTTTAAATTTTTTCAACAGTTGGATTTTAGAAGATAAAAATATTTCACAATGTCATTTGAGCAAATTTACTTCTTGTATGTCATGGAATAAGTAATTTTATTATTTACTTCATGAGTGTTTACAAAAGACTTTTTTATATACATGCATTTCTGATATATTGTTGGATAGATAGATTAGTGATGTGTATTATATACATTTTATTTCTAAAAAGGATATTTCAGTCTACACTCAATTTTGTATCTAACACTCTTTCCTCAAACACATCCAAACCTTCTTTTCTTACAGTCCATTTCACTGTTTTGTCTCTTTCTAATCTTTGTTTCTTTGACGATGATCCAATTTCCAGAAAGCATTATTGTAGGGTAAAATAGGACAACTGGAGCAGGAAACCAACTGATCACTGAGCACCCTGACTCTGAACTGAGAGCCAGTGAAAGAAACACAGCCTGGGTTTGAGACCTGAGCCAGGGAAAGAAACATATTTATCCCTGAACCCAGGACCATAGAAATATGCCCTGACTCTGAAACTAGTGACAAAGAAACACACTTTATTCTTAGAATCAGAACCATT
This sequence comes from Ondatra zibethicus, assembly GCA_004026605.1. NCBI lineage: Eukaryota > Metazoa > Chordata > Mammalia > Rodentia > Cricetidae > Ondatra > Ondatra zibethicus. Next base: position 8,830 of record PVIU01010729.1, on the reverse strand, counting down.
TAAAGAAATATGCCCCGGTCTTAAGATTAGAGTCAAAAAGCTAAAAAAAGGATCAATGAAAGAAACACAGTTTGGTCATGAAGTCAGAGCTATCTCTGACTCTGATCAACTAAGCTAACCCATCCCTGAGCAGGGACAACTAATCAATCTGTCTTCTTCCTGGGAAAACTCCGCCCCTAACAAATCCTATATAAGCCTCTCTGACTGTTCAGTTAAAGGGCCACTGTTTATCCCTCCCTGGCAGTGGCAGCCACTCTTCTGGACTCCTCCTTCCCAAATAAATCTCTTTCTCAAAATAGTCTTGAGTGATGATATTCATTTGCTGGTGCAGGATAGAAGAACCTGGCTGGGACGTCCCTTAGGGGACTGAGCTGAAAAACTTTGCTGAGAATCTCCCTTAGGGGGCCTGAGCAAAGAGGAGTAGAACAGAAGAACCTTGCTAAGGTGCTCCTTAAGGGGAGCTAAGAAAGGCAGAGCAGAAAAAAGTAACTTTTCATCAGAGGAGATTGCTACATTTCTGCAGGGGCTTCCCTGTAGCAGAGTGTTAGCAAAAGAATCATCATCTTGGGCCAGAGAAGAAGCAGATAGCTTTGCTGCTAGACATTCCCTTAAGGGAACAGAGCAGAGCTCAGCTGTGCCTGCTTTCTAGTAAAAGAGCAGGATTGTTATATCCTGCGGAGAGACCATCCCTCATTGCACCCCAGCTTCAGGTAGCCTGGCTTCCCCATAGTCAGGACACCTGTCCTCCAGAGCTGAGCTGCCCTATTGTGACTCCAGCCTCCAGAGCTGTTCTATTGTGTCTCTATCCTCCAGAGCTGTTCTATGTGTTTCTACTCCTCCAGAGCTATACTATTGTAGCTCTAAGTGTAGCCTGGCTTTCTGATAAATTTGGATATCTCTGCAACTTTACAACTATAATAATTATAATGTCTGGGTCTTTGATATATCTAAATTTCACTCTAGCATTTCCAGACATGCAGTCTTCTTTGTCTATCTTGTTTGATATAGAGGGAAATCTAGCAAGGAAAACCAAGTGCATTTCCACTTTGGTATTTCTGAATTGTTCACCAGCCTTAGCAAGTGTCCTCATAAAACTTTCTAGAACTCTCCAAATAGTGATTCATTTTTTATGTCTTGTGAAATCATGAATAATATTAGCAATTAGAATTACCTTATGTTTCAAAACCTGTGTTGTCCTGTTGTTCTAAATAATTTTATCTACAAAATACGTCTTTTGAATTTTCTATCTTCCATACTTAATAACCTTGCATTGGAGAGACCTCATGTGGCAGCAGGAGGTGGTGCAGACAGCTCCCTTTTATTACACATTCAATTATTTTTCCCTGAAGAGATGATCTAATCATCTGTACTACATATACTTTTTCTGACATTAAATGCCAAATATCACATATATTTATCACAAAATAATATTTTATTGAAGAATGTTACCTTGTTTATATAATTTCTAGGATTATTAGAAAATTGTTTATGAATAAATATAGGGAGGAGTTTCAAAAGACTGCCTTAGGACACAGACTAATCAAAAGCACAAAATTCTTTAATGTGTGACTTTTTAGAATGACTTGAATGTAACATTCAATATTTTAATCATAATCATTTTGAAAGTGAGAAAACTTAGCTGGGCAGTGGTGGTGTATGCTTTTTAATCCCAGCACTTAGGAGGCAGAAGCAGGTAGATCTCTGTGAGTTTGAGACCAGCCTGGTTTACAAGTGCTAGTTCCAGGACAGGCACCAAAACAACACAACGAAACCCAGTCTCAAAACAAAGAAAGAAAAGAAAAGAAAGAAAAGAAAGAAAGAAAAGAAAAAAGTGGAAAAAGCTCTTAGAAAATACATGAATTTTTATTTATTTCTCAAAAGGAGTTCCTAAATACTCTTTGAAAGAAACAAAAAATAATTTTCTGACTTGACAGTGCTTTAATGGTAGCTGAGCTAATATAAGACTTCCTTTGATTTTAGTTTTTAGGGCCTTATGTAGCCACAGATGACCATGGCTACTAATTCCTCTATCTTCATCTTTTGATTATGATATAAGGGAGCTTGGTGTTTGTGTTGCTGCAGATCAAACACAAAGCTTCTGTAGTCGGAGACTGCTCTTTCATTTTCCAGCCACCCAGCCTAAAATAATCACACAAAACTATATTAATTACAACACTGTTTGACCTATAAGCTCATGATTCTTTTTAACTCTCTCATACATCTTAAATTAACCCATTTCTATTAATTTGTCTATCGCCACAAGGCTGTAGCTTACCAGGTAAGATTCTGTTCTAGCATCTTTCTCCTTTGGAAGTTATATAGCATCTCTGTGAGTCCACCTACTCTCTCTCTTTATCTGTGTTTGGATTTCTGGCCTGACTTTGCTCTGCTAAGCCATTGGCTGAAACACCTTTATTCATTAACCAATGGTAATAAAACATATTCACAGCATACAGAGGTAAATCCCACATTGTCTCACCTTTTCTGTCTAAATAAAAATCAATGTTTTAACTATAACATAGTAAAATTACATATATTTAGTCTATTTACATAATTAAGGAAAACACCCTATTATCTATCCTGTCCTTTATCACAACTAAGAAAACTATAATTATAACTATCTAGTCTTCAACTCCATCAAAGACTGCAGAAAGATATAATATTATCTAAGTTAACAGGAAGTGCATTGTAAGCAACTGCCAAAACTCTAGAATTGCCAGAGACATCTCTCTGCCTGGACAGTCACCCGAAGTTCTTCTGTAACATTGGGGCATCTATTTTCAGCCTACAGGTCCATAGTATCCAGCAGACTTTTCCAAGAAGCAGAAAATTTGGAAGAGTGTTTCGCCTATATTGGCAGTTTGTCAGTTACTTTCTATCATATCCTCTATGAAGCAGAACCCTGAAGGACCATTCTGTTTTTTGGAATGTTCAGCAGTCACTTTTCTGTGGGTCCTGCATGCTCAGTTCATACAGCAGTCCAGGCAAGAGCAGTTTCTTGCCTAAATGACCAACAGCCTCTATAAGGAGCCTCTTTGATACCCATTACCCTCTTGAAGTAGATTGGTGGTGCTAAAAGTAGACATGTCTCTCTACTGTGATAAGCCTAAGTTTTTAAAATTTTTAAATACCATATTCTGTATGTCTTTGGAGTGTTGAAGATTACCTAACTGAAATATTTATATATCTAGAAAACCTAACTAACAATTAAAAGTTTGATCATTACAGAGGACTATTAGTATGTATTTGTCAACTATACATTGCAATTTTAAATGAGCTGCACAAACATAATACCATAAATAAGAGTGTATATATATATATTATAACAAATGAATGAAGTTTCTATCAATAGATCAAGATCCATACCAATGTGCAGTATTCATCTCTATGTCATATCCTCCTTATAATTTTTTTGAAATTGACTGTGACCACTAATCACTTATAATACCCCCTTTAAATGAAAATAAGCATTTATAAATAGTCATTTTGGGAATTTGGGCATTGTTCTCTCCACACTGCTTCCTGCTCTTTGTTAGGGTTAAGGGTTCATGGAGACCCTTTGGGGGGGTCTTGTTTCATAAAACTGCATTAGCCTGGAAGGAATCCACAAGTTCTCATCTACTGTGGAAACAAAAGAAAAATCTCTTTTCCAAAGCAACATATCCTTAGACCCAAATTTCGAAGCCAAGATTCCTTTATCTTGGTTTAACCTAGCAGTCCCCAGAATCAAATGTCTCTCTGCAGTCAAAAAATTCAAATAAAACACAATGATAACATAATCCAGACTCTCTGTGTATATTTCAATTTTATGTGGCTTATTTATCTTTACTCCTTTAATCTATAACTGTACTCTTCTATATAACTTTTACTGTTTCTTCTATTTATACTTCTTTTCTTCTCTCTACCAAACCTACATACATTTTAAAAACATACTGTGAACTGATTTAGAGGTATTTTATGCCTGAATCTGTCTTTATTGCATATCTGTAATCATTTTCTGACAGGAGCACTTTAAAAAAATTCTAAGCGTGCATGCCTAGAGTCAGTTTCATGGCTCTGCCCAATCCAACATGGTGGAGGCATGTCCAGCAGCTCTGTGAGTCATACTCACTACTCCAGCTCCAGGGATGCAGAGGATCTATGTTGCCATTCTGCAATTAGTAGTAAGGTGCTCATAAGCCCCATTCAAGTGCAGGACCTCCTGACAGAGCCAGGGGTGTTCATGCAAGTAACAGAAATCAGGAAGACTTCTTTTAAAAGAGTGACACCTTTGATTATTGCTAACAAACAGAACCCACCTGAGAAAATGCTGCTACTAAGAAAGTTGTGCTTAACTCTGTTCTTTTGGGTCTAGAATTCCTTCCCAGGCTCGCTCAGGTTTTACGTGGATGTAGCTGCCCCATGTTGGCGTGCCATTTTGTTGTAGGAGACTGTTCTTTCATTTTTCAGCTTCTAAGACCAGAATAATCACACAGAAACTATATTTTAGCAGCTATGGAGACAGAGTTCTTGGGGAAGTGACTTAGGAAAGGACTGTTTTCAGGTGAAAAGCAACGGTGCATGAGGATAAGACATGGGAATGTGCATGTGAGTGAGTGTGAGGTGCTGCCTTTAGGCTGCTCTCACCAGGAAAGCTCCGGGGAGAATATCAAATTGTAGACATATTTTGGATGCCTCATGGTAGAGCAGTGATGTTTTTACCATCTGATCTGTACAGAAGAACAGGAATGACTAAGTTTAGCACAATTAGTATTCCCACAGGTAGTCTGAAATTTCCAGACAACAGAGGTAACTACACAACTTTAGCAGCATTTCCAGATGCAGGAGAGAAGGGAAGTATGGGAGAGTTTAAAAACCTGCTTAGTGGTCAACTATCACAAAATAAAGTCAGACTTCACAGTCATTTCATTGGCATAACAAGTTACCAGCAACAAGCTTAAAATGATAGACATTCCTTGCCATCACACTCTTAGAAGCTGAAATTTAATACTAAATGGACTTCGGGGCTAGTTATCTCCAAGGACCAAGAGAAAATCAGTTTTACCTATCCTTCCTGCCTCTACAGGGCTATAGTGCTTGGCATTCCTTGGTTTATCTAGGAAATTGGCACCTCAATCTTTACTTCTGTCTTCACCTGCTGTGAGTTTTTTTATTTTTTATTTTCTGTATTCTTTAAATGATACCAGGCACTTATTTCTTCAACATTTTTTAGAGTTGAATAATATTTTGGTTTTATGTTTGCCAATGAAAGCTACTTCACATAACTACATAATACAGTTGATAGCAGAAATTTATTCAAGATCATTTGAGAAATTATTGGCAGTGCAATTCTAATTCTACATAGATTCATTTAATGGTTTAAGAAAGAAAACTTATAAATCAAACATTCTGGCACAATTTAATCAAAAGATATATGAAGCTGATATTTATATGCTGAACAGAAATAGTAGAGAAATATTAAAAACCTTTTCTTTTCATTATTCAGTCATTTTGTTTCTGTAAGAACAGAAAACATTGTAATTACAGGAAAAACACTGTAGTTCTTATCATATAATAGCCTTGATCTGAAATCAGGTGTTTCAAGTCATATTTATTCATTGTTATTGCACAGCATAATGGCCTGTGCAATGCAAAGGGCACATTTATTACTTCAGAATCAAAGCTACAAAGTCTGTGCTGCCGAAACACTCTAGATTAATTATGCTTTTGACTTTGAGTCAATTTTTATTTGTCATGTGTTCAGAAAACTTTTAAAAATAACATTTATAATTTTTGAGATCATTATATAATAGATAAGTCTATTTGAGAATTCTTCAATTGATACTTATTCTTTCCAGATATGTCTGTATTTGTGTCACATTGCCAAAAACCATGATGCCAACTAAGTCAATAAAGCATTAGGGGATAATGCAGATAGACCTAGAATTTCAGAAGTCAAATAGTATGCTATTATGTGCATGCCTTATTAATGGATAAGTACATAATGAATAGTACTGCATATACGATATGTGTACACAATTCTATGCATATGAATGTCGCCAATCTGCTAAAGTCTAAAAATGGAATGTCACTCACAGACTTCTGTGCTGAATGTTGCTTACAAATTTTGGCAGTTGACATTTTGGGAGTTGGTTGGAACCTGGCTGTATCAGAGAAAGTAAGTCCCTGGGAGTACTACTAGAGGTCATAACTAGACCATGGTCATTTTTCTTACTACTTTCTTTTTACTATGAGATGAGAAATCTCCTCACCATGTCCATCTGCCATGATGTGATTTTTCTGCCTAACCACAGGTTTTAAATCAGTAGCAGCAAAGACTATAGATTTAATATTGTAGCTATGAAGTAAAACAATTCTTTGAAGCTGTTGTCTCAGCATTTTGTCACAGCTATTAAAAAGGTAAGTACATACCATTGATTAGAGTTTACAGGTTGTTAATGAGAAACGGGTTCCATGTCTCTTCTCCAAGGTTAGTTTTGTTTTTGAAATAAGTGTTTTATTAATTTTTAATCTAGAATTGCATTTTTCCTCATCAAATAGCCTTAATTATTATTATTAAAAGTCTCATTTTAATCCCCAAATTGAGATTATTTCTTTTGTGTACTAATGATGTGATACCCTGGTATGTTTTCTTATTTATCCCTGACATTTTTAAAAGTATAATGTTTACGCTTATATAAAAAAGACATTGTATCAACTTGAATGAAGAAGAAAAGTAAAAGTATCTTCAGTGAAACTATGTTCCAGTAAAGAGTATAATTTTATGTTTGAGTATTGACTTTCTTTCCACTCCTCAGACTCCTTAGGAGATGAAATAACTTTTTCCTTTTGATAAAAGAATTTATTTTTTTTATTTTTTAAAGAAAACAAATTATCTTTTTTCATTTTATATAGCAATCCCAGTTCTCACTCCCTGCTCTCCTCCCATCCATCCACCTACCCCCCACCCCTCATTCCCTCCTCAAAGAGGTAAGGCACATTGCTTTGGGAAAGTTCCAAGGCCCTCTCTATTCTATCTACGCTGAGCAAGGTATCCATCAACAGAAAACAGGTTCCCTAAAAGCTAATAAAAGCAGTAGAGATAAATCCTGGATGCACTATCAGTGGCCCCACAGTCTGTCCCAGCCATATAAGTGACACCCACATTCAGAAGGACTAGGTTGTACCTATGCTGGTTCCTTTCCTGTCCATCTGGAGTTGGTGAGCTCCCATTAGCTCAGATAAACTGTTTTAGTGGGTGCCCAGTCATGGTCTTGACCCCTTTGCTCATATTCTCACTCCTCCCACTTTTCAATTGGACTTTGGGAGCTCAGCTCAGCACTCTGATGTGGGTCTCTGCCTCAAATACCATATTGTATAAATATATTTTTATATATTAAATGACACATATAAATGTAAAGAGTGCGCTCAAGGTCTTAACAGAATTCAGTCTTAAAACATCAATTACTATATGGTTCTGCTTCCACTATAAAAAAAAGAGAAACATTACAACATTTTAATCTTATTTTGTACTTAATGTACTGCTTCAAAATTTTGTAAGATGTAAAAAAGAGGACTAAACAAAACCAAAGACAAACAAAGTTATGCTATATCAGTGTCACAGAGTCTTTTCAGAATATTCCTGATATCAATTTTAAAATATTTTAAAAATAAATTCAGAAAGGAACTTGATAAATCTGTGTGGTTATTTTGGATCTGGGTGGCAAGGATAAACAAGCAGCCCCTCCTTACAACAAATTGTCACCAGTATGGTTAACTAAAATCCACTTAAAACCTGAGAGGGCTTGCAAAGGAATTCTAGACACTAAAAGACAAAGTTGAGCCACATTCCCCACACCCCCCGAATGGGCTTTGCTTGCTGGCAGCACACAGTGACTCCTTTAAGAAAGGTCTTACTGATTCAGCAGTAGCAGCTGCATGGTTTCAAAATGGCAGCTTCCTGGCCATGGGCCGTGCTCCTAGCACAAACTCTGACTCTTTTGAGAAACTGAGCCTTTGCATGGGGTTTGTGAGCAGACTGCTGTGGCTTGCTTGGTGGCAACATGGACTCACTGTGTGCCTGGAAGTGGGGCAATGCGCCCTGACCCAGAGGTGCAAGCAGCTCTGCCGTGCTGGACTGGGCAGGGCAAGCATGAACCATATTACCCTAGTAATGGCACAACTTAAGCTTTAAGAAGTGCTTAGCATTTTAAAAAAGTGCTCTTGGACAGTAAAGAATCACAGATAGTCAATAAATCAAATCCAGATGAGTCATAGTGTTGGATAAATGTACGTAGGCTTGGGAGAGAGAAGAAGGTATAGACAATTATAAAAAGAAGTAAATGTTTTCTTTAAAGTACAATCATAGATTAAAGGAAGTAAAGAAGACCAAACCATGTAAAATGGAAAATTCACAGAGAGTCTGGATTATGTATAGTATTGTGTTATCTTTGAAATTTTTGACTGTGAAGGAGCTAAGTGCAGAGAGACATTTCATTGTATGGACTGCTAATTTAAACCAACATAAAGGTATCTTGATTCCAAAATTTGAGTCTAAGGATATGTTGCTTTATAAAAGAGGTTCTTCTCTTGTTTCCACAGGGGATGAGAACCTGTAGATTTATTCTAGGTTAATATGGTTTGATAGAGCACAACCCCTTTAATAGTCACCATGAATACCCTCAAAAAATACTTCAGCCAACTGCTGACTGAGATAAACCTAGCACAAAGGATACACAATGAAAGACCTGATTAACAGAGCCCCCAAACAGCAGGAAGCAGTATGGACAGAACTATGCCAATATTCCCAAATATTCTTTATAATTGTTTGTTTACATTTAAAGGGGGATAT